>APFE031592175.1:925-19633 GCA_000404065.3 Pinus taeda | reverse complement strand
TGGCTAGCCATTTATTTTGTTGTGGGGAGGATAGGCGTTGCTCCAAAAAAATATTTAAGACTGTGATGATCTGTGCGGATTTGGAAATGTCGCCCCAATAAATAAGGTCGCCAGGTGTCGACTGCATGTAAGATGGCCATCATTTCCTTCTCGTATGTAGATTGGCCCTGATTCTTCCCACTGAGTTTCTGGCTTGTGAAGGCCAACGGTCGCCCTTCCTGCATTAAAATCGCGCCAATACCTGTTCCCGAAGCATCACATTCAATGACAAAAGATTTGGTGAAGTCAGGTAGTGCTAAAACTGGAGTGGAACACATGGCATTTTTTAGAGATGTAAAGGCCTGTTGTGCTTCCTCATTCCAGATGAATGAATTTTTCTTTAGGAGTTGGGTGAGGGGCTTCGCTATGTGACCATAGTTGCGGACAAATTTACGATAATAGCCTGTGAGACCCAAAAATCCGTGTAAGCTCTTCAAGGTCTTAGGTTGAGGCCATTCCTGCATTGCTTGGATCTTTTTGGGGTCCACCTTGACACCCTCACGCCCCACAATGTGGCCCAAATACTCTACCTCTGCCATGCCAAATGAAAACTTGGACATCTTCACGAATAATTTTTTCTTGCGGAGCAGTTGCAAGAGTAGATCTACATGCTGAAGATGTGCTGCCCAAGTGCAACTATAGATGAGGATGTCATCGAAGAAGACAAGGACAAATTTCCTGAGATATGGTTTGAGAATGTGGTTCATAAGGCTCTGAAAAGTAGAGGGGGCATTACAAAGACCAAATGGCATGACCAGGAATTCATAGTGGCCTTCATGAGTTCTGAAAGCAGTCTTGGGTATGTCGACTTCCTTCATGCAGATCTGGTGGTAACCTGAGCGAAGATCCAACTTTGTGAAAAATTACGCCTCGTTGAGTTCATCCAGCAAATCATCAACCACTGGAATGGGAAATTTATCTTTGACTATCAGCTTATTGAGGGCCTTGAAGTTAGGAAACATCCGCCACTCCCCATCTTTTTTGAGCACCATAACCACTGGGGATGAATAAGGACTGATGCTGGGACGAATGACCCCTGCTTCAAGAAGTTCCTTGATGATTTTTTCTATTTTGTTCTTTTGGGTGAACGGATATCTGTATGGGCGCACATTTGGGGGTTGGGCCCCTGGAACCAAGGTGATGCTATGATCATGTTCCCCTCGCGAGGGTGGAAGCCCTTGAGGCTTGTCAAAGACCGGTAGATGGTTATTTAAAATCTGTTGCATCTCAGGATGAATTGGCGACGACTTGGTTTCGACTACCTGGATGGCATTAAATTGAGCTACAACTCCATGATTGCCATTTTTTAACAATTTTTCCATCCTATGTGAGCTGATGATAGAGGGGGCTCCCGCCTGGAGTCCACGGAGGGTATGTGTGTGGTTGTTCTGCTTAAAACTCATATACAACTCCTGGAAATCCATTGTGATTGGCCCAAGAGTGCGGAGCCAGTCAGCGCCAAGGACAATGTCACAACCCCCCATGTGTATGGCAAACATGTGGGTTTTCAACTGATAATCCCCCATTTGAAGTTTGACATTTTCACAACAGCCTTCACATTTCATTGTGCCTCCATCTGCAATTTGAACTTGAAAGTTAGAAACTGCTCGTACAAAGCAATGCACTACTTCGGCGACTTTTTGATGGATGAAATTATGTGTACTTCCACTATCAATCAAGACTACTACTGGGCGATGTTTAATAAACCCTCTGATTTTGAGCGTTTGAGGGGAAGAAATCCCTGCCAAGGCATGCAACGAAATAATGGGTTCGTCAGAGACATTGTCCTGTTGGTTATCGTCCTCTAGCGGCTCATGTTCCTCAAGTGGAGGATCTTCCTTTGTTGAGTTGTAGTCAGTGGCATCTATTTGAAAGAATTTGGGCTCCTTACATTTATGACCTGGGGAGTATTTTTCATCACAGTAGTAACATAGTCCTTGCTTCCTTCTTTCGGCCATTTCCGCAGGGGACACCTTTTGGACCTTAAGTGTTTGAGTCATGTTCTGCGCCTGTGGGGGATGATCTTTAGCGGGGAAATTTGGGCGACTGTATTGAGCTGCTAATGCACGTTCCACCTTACGAGCTACTTGGCAAGCCTCCGTCCACGTGGGAGGGTGGTGAAGTAGAACTTGAGCTTGGATTGCTTCTTTAAGACCACTGATAAAACATTCTGTGTAGAACTCATCTGTGAGACCCTTAGTGCGGAAAGCTAAGCTTTCAAAAGCATTAATATATTCCTCCATTGTACCAGTCTGTCGAAGCTTAGTGAGAGGAGCCAAATAAGAGTCCTCTTGCTCAAAGCGATCTCGAAGAGCTTTGGTAAATTGGGTCCAAGTCCTAAAATATCCATTGCAACGTTGATGCCATTCCCACCATTGCCACCGTTCGTTGTCGAGGTACATGCTCCCCAACATAAGCTTAGTCGCATCATCTAGGATATGATTCAATTTGAAATACTGGTCCATTTGTGCTAGCCATGCAGACGCGTGAGAACCGTCAAATTTATGCATATCCAACTTAGGAGGTCGCTGACTGGGTGGTGGATGGGTGTGCCAGACGTGAGGAGAGTGGCTAGATTCATCGTAAATGCCTTCATGGCCATTATACCCCTCCTCATGGGCTTGCTCCTTGCTGTTTGACATAATATCCTCCTTGCCTTTTCCCTACAATTTCTGTAGCTGGATACTTACTCCGCTAAGCTCTCTGTTCATTCTATCTAGATCTAGTCTGCTGAGTTGAGTTTGGATTTCGTTCACAGTTTCTTCCAGTTTGTCCATCCTTTCATTGGCCATCGCTTGAGCTCTAGTTACTACCATACACCGACCTTATGAAAAATTGGGACCGCCAAAATTTTTTTCCCAATTAATTGAATGGTACCACCATGCTCAGCTCGTCGTCCTGATTTTTTTTTTTTTTTTTACTCCTAACAGAGTTTTACTCCTTCTTGATTAATACTGCAGTCGCCAAATCCTCAAAATGTCAATGCGGCCAAAATTCATGCGACAATTATACCCTGGTATAGGAACCCTTCACAACGCTTTTGGTCTGGTGGATCCGAGAGATTTGAATGGCGGATCGGCTAGCGCTGGACGACTGAACTGACTGCTTTTGCAGATCTGATGAGTCTAATAGATCGAAACTGGCTGATTGGGACCGATGTCTGCTACTGCTGCACTCCTTTGCTCAGGCGGATCTGGAAGAGATGATGAGTAAAAAAGGAAACTAGGGTCTTGAGGAGTGTCAGGTGCTACAGATTGAAATATACATAAGGGTCTGGCAGTAGTACTTAGCCCAATATTTCAGGGCTCTAACTAAGGAGGGTCGACCGTACCCTTAGCCGTACCACCCGACTACCCTATCGTACGGGCGAGTAATCTCTCCGAGTGCTGTTCTCGGTGTACTGTAGCTGCAAGACGGTCACTGGTTTATCTATGGCGAGGTTTTCAGGGAGCCTATGGGGCTTCCGATATACCCAGAGGGTACGTGGAAGACAGTCCATGCGCAGTTCTGTCTAATGCGCTACTACTCGAAGGGGTACCCACAGGGATTACAAGGGATTCCAACAGACGTGACCACCTCTTGTATTTCCTGCGTGCATGCCTCCCAAAATCCATAGATTTATGCGCTCAATGACAGATCCCGTGGTTTAAAGACGCCGGAACACGTCTCGAGCCAAAAAAAAAATTGCTACTAAACGGAGATCCCACCGGCCCTGGAAAGTGCTCTAATACCACTTGTTATGCTCTTAACCTGCAAATGATACCCAAATACAGAATATGTGAAGAAAAGAGACCCAAAATACAGAATATGTGAAGAAAAGATTCCCAGAACACAGAATAACAATGAATTTATTATTCAGAGAGTAATGTTCACTTGCCTCTTCGAGGGGGCAACCTCCAATAGAGCAGAGATGAATTACAAAATAAGACACGATGCTCCTCGCAGGGAGTTTCTATCCTTTGTATATGACTCCTACGTGCAATACCACGGGCCAATACCATGTATTATTAATACCATCTATCTAATACTACGACCCATTTGCAACTAACTGTGGTTCTGTTATAAATTGCGGATTAACCACTTACAATTATTAATATGGGCTTTATTGACTCTTGACTATGACGTGGTCCCATTACATAGATAAGCGTGTTAGGGTGGGACCCTAACAACATACTTACTTATATTAGAAAAGCCTCATATAATTTTTATTGATGCCTTAATTAGAGTAACATTATCACTTATCTTCAACATCATTAGATATAACTTCTATGTGAGATGACCTCCTTTCGCTCAAATAAAAATAAAACTTAATGAAAAACTAAGGGACCATACAAATTTCTTTATAAGATTTTACTACCCATTAAAATTTAACTTTGCGGCTACTCTAAAATCTAAATGGATCTATTAAAATTTATTTTCCTACCGCTGTTCTCTTTTTCCAAGTTTGGGATGCGTCTATTATCCTTTGCCAGGTTTGGGACTGAGTTCACTCTTTCTCTACTCTTTATGATTTCATACCAGATTCCATACCCTGCTATGATATTCAATTATTCACTGCCCTGTCGATTAGACTAGATTTTTAACATGTATTTATTATATCAAATTTGGGTTCACAGGAGCTTTAATTGAGATATTCTTCTGTTGATTTCGATTTGGAGGTTTTCGCTGCAATTCACAGTAGAAAACATGTTGTCTGAATGTGAAGATAAAATTGCAACCTTCGAGAACTCCAAGGTGTACGGATACATTTGAAAGGTATTTTTCTAATCTCATTTCTATGATTTTTATTGTTAAAATTTCAAAAGATTTAAACTTGTATACTTGATCATGGAGAGGGTAGGGTTATGGATGACAAGAGTTTATAAATTCAATCATATTTTTTTTGTGATTAGCAAGACCGAGCACTCCTGTGGAATTATGATCTTAAATATTTTTGGGAAATTCAATGGTGACGTGGACTGATCAAGAGGCTACAGTTCCTTTAAAAGTTTTCCTATTATTGTGTTTCTTCTTGTGATATATGGATCTACTTATGCTGGTCTTTACTATGTTCCTTGCTCTAATACCATTTAAAAAATCTTTGAAAATTTTTCACTACTATAGTGAACAATTCTGAAACTAAATTGTAATTTCTAATTGCAGCTGAATAGAACATAATTAAATAACAATCACACAATCGCAAAACATAATTTTTCTAGAGAAATCAACTAGGAAAACACTCTCCTTGATTGATAATTTTATTGATAGAGAATGAGAAATGGATTTCTTATTATACGGCTTTGTTTCACTGGAAACCAATATTGTTTTCTTTGCTTGTCCTAAGCTTGAAACACCTACAAGACTGTATTTTGTTTCCTGGTGTTCAATCCTTCAGAAAAATCATTCTTTATAAATAAAATATGTTTATCCATGGTTAGAATATAGGGGGAAGTCTCTAGGACATCAAGAGAGACACCTAAAAATCCAAGTGCCAAGATAGGGTATGGGAATGGAAGTGTGAGAAATAAGTGTACAACAGCCTCCCACCCCAACCCCACACTGGCAAAATCTATTAGATGGATTATTTCAATCACAGTATCAATGTGGGGGGCTTCGACTAATAAACATTCCTCCCAAAAAAGAAGGAAAAAAAATATTTTTCTATTTTTGGTTTGAGTTTACCACCACCCCCTGTAGTGGAGGCATGGGCATCCTTATGGGAATCAAGGGCTATCCTGACAATCTCTATGATAAGGTGCCACCCCATGACATACCTAGTGGATAGGGGTCACCTAAGGGATATCCCCAAGCCGTCCCATACCCAAGATGTAGACATCCATGAATTCATCCCTATTCCTCGAATGCAGGAATGCTGGGGACACATCCCCCCATCTAGGGATGTAGGGGATGTCAAATTAAAATCTTGTTGTTAAAGATAAACATGTTTCTAGTTTGAATTTTAATTCACCCAAATATTTTATGCAAGTTACATCTTATATATCCTAATAAAAAACAAAATAATGAAAGGGTATTAAATCTTATCTCATATGGGTGAGTATGACCAATATCAACTGCTTCCTAGTTTCTCAAGTGTTCCCAAAGACCATCTAATGCAGATATGATAAATCGATCATGAGGCTAAAGGGTATAGACATTAATTGAGGGTTCATCAGTCAAGATAGGCTCATGGAGAGGTTCGAAAAGACATAACTTTTGATATAAAGGTTCTTGGTTGAACTCAAACTTTTTCAAGTATACATCTCCAATAGATCTCGAAACCCGCAAATATGAGAAAAAACATTACAAATAGAAGATGATAGAAATTGAAAAATATAGTTCTACAACTACTAAAGAGATAAATAGTTTTGATAAAACCTCTTAATGCATGCTATGAAATAGAGGATCAAGAAAAAATTTCACTCTAGCTTAAGTCAAGAAAACAATTTATTCTGTATGGTTAAAAGTTAAAACTTGATATCCGAAACAATAACCACAAACCTCAAACTCCTAGAGAAAACAAAGATTCCTCTAAGATGATAAATGCTTCTTTTGTGGCATTAATTTATATGAAAAAATGCTCCAAAACCAATGAAACCATCCAAGACATGGATTCTTTTACAAAATAAAAGCATACATGATCACTCAGTAGGAAAAGTTCGGCTGGCTCACCCTTGTTGTGCTGCTTTTTTCGTTATCTTAGCTGCTCTTAGTGGGCTCATTTTGGTTATCAGATGTCTTTGTGTGGTTCTTTCTGATCCCTCTGACTCTTAGGCAGGCCTCAGTTATCCCTCTTATGCCTTGCCTAATACGCTGACTCAGGGTGTTTATGTTCCTATGACTGTAATGCCTTTGTTGAGCATTGTTCGGTGAGCTCTTAGTTGAGTTTTCCTTACTTGAAATTTAAGAATGCTATAGTCAAATCCATGTTTCCAATGGAAGGGTGTAAAATTTTTGCCCCAAGATTGTTATCTCAGATTTTAACACAAAACATAAATTTCACCTTTTAACTAGACGTTTTCTGAATCTTAATCCTATGAATTTTCAACCTTAGGGTTATTATGAAAGTGTATAAAACAACGACAAAAAGAGTACAATGTTTCACTTCCAAGTAGTCCACACTCTCCATATTCATGGAGAAAAATACTAAACAACTTGG
The DNA here is from genome assembly GCA_000404065.3 of Pinus taeda. NCBI lineage: Eukaryota > Viridiplantae > Streptophyta > Pinopsida > Pinales > Pinaceae > Pinus > Pinus taeda. The sequence continues at coordinate 12,459 of APFE031592175.1, read as the reverse complement.
ATAAGTTCCAGCCCTCTAGTGCAATTTATCCCACATAAACAGAGTCTGAAATTATCTTTAACAATAGAAAAAAAACAAGTATATCAACAACAAAACAACCCATTATATTCCTCAAAGATGTTAAATCACTAAAAAATTTTATGTTTTGCTTATGTCAAATCATGAAGAGTTATATAGTTGTAAATAGCAAAACATTAACATTTATGGTTAAAAATCAAATCTGCAAAATGCACATGTTTTGGACAACTGAAAACAGCATTTATATATTCAAGATGAAGTGCATGTACATAACATGGCCTTCTATCAATGCTAGTACAAGTCCACTAGCTCTCTAAAACTCTAGCTAGGGATAACCAAGGAGCTCCAATATGCAAGAATAACTCCAACACTTACTCCAGTGAAAGACGTACTCTTCTCTAAATCTTCTCCAAAAAAGTTACCTTAAGGTTTTCAAACCCTAGTGATGACAACAACAACAGAAAACCAAGAGAGAAAGAGAGAGATCAAGTACAAGAGAAGACTGTGAGAGAGGAAGAGGACTAGTGCACACGCCTCTCTGGGTCACATCTCATCACAATAGTGAATGCAAGTGAGTAAATAAATAATGAATGAGGACTCTCTCCTTCCAGTATTTATACGAGAGGTAAGGGAGGTCAACAATACAATGTAGGTCTAATCCCTTATAAGCAACCTACATGTAGGCTTACACAAGTGAGATACACTCCAAAGTACATGCGTCATTCTCTAAGTTGATGTCATACATAATAAGGGCTCTAAGATAATATAACTACGAAAGGTAAGTCCACATGCTTCCATTGTAAACCTCCATGAACTCCATCGATCCTCCTAAGCGATGTACTCAACTGAGTTAGCTACCTCTGATAAAAACATTCTTGCAGCCCACACATACAACCCCAAGCCTTCGAACAAGAGTGCAATCAACTCCATGCCATCTAGGGCTTGATTCCCTCCTCCAAGGTGAACAACACTCCTCCCAAGTAAGGAATTCTCCAAGTAAGTGAAGTCTCCATCTGGCCGTCATAATGTGTAATGCCCCACTAAAATCTTATCCTACAAATTTTGTTAATGTTTACATTATCTGAAAATATTGAGAAATATAGGTCTAATATAAAATTCATGATTTCCATTATTCAAATTCCCCGCTTACCTTCTCAAATTGAATATTAGGTAGGATATGGTCTCCTTCCATTATTTCAAAAATATATGTAATTACCTCTCACACTCCCCAATGTACCCTCACATTTACATGGGAGAAGACATAGTCCTCTCGATCTTATTATCAATATATATATTCATTTTACATTCCCCAATGTACCCTCACTTTTACTTGGGAGAAGACATAGTCCTCTCCATCTTATTATCAATATATATATTCATTTTACATTTCCCAATGTACCCTCACATTTACTAAGGAGAAGGCATGGTCCTCTCCATGTAATTACCTCTCACACTCCCCAATGTATCCTCACATTTACTTTGGAGAAGACATAGTCCTCTCCATCTTATTATCAATATATATATATATTCATTTTACATTTCCCAATGTAACCTCACAATTTCTAGGGAGAAGACATAGTCCCCTCCATCTTATTATCAATATATATATTCATTTTACATTCCCCAATGTACCCTCACATTTACTAAGGAGAAGACATGGTCCTCTCCATGTAATTACATCTCACATTTCCAAATGTACTCCTAGCTTACTTGGGAGAAGAGAAGTCAACTATAAGGATGGATGAGAAATTAATGACATTAATGAGAGGTGGTTGAGATGGCGAAGGGAAGGAGGGTATAAAAAGGGAAGGGGGGGAGGAAGTGATGGAGGTTTTGGTGGGGGTATTGCTTATGATTGTGGGGGATTGGTTGTGATTGTTTAGACTTGTTGTGTTTTTTTTTGGAGACCTTAGGAACCTGTGAAGGTTTCTTGGGTTGTTGACAGGCGGGAAGTATTGTTATCTTGGTCTAGATCTTTCATTTGGACACACCCACTACATCTGGTTGGACTTGGGCTCGGATGGCTAGGGAACCTGTGGAGATTTCCTCGGCTAGGGATTATTTCCTGGTTGGCTGGGAGGTAAATCCGGTTGGGTCCGTCAAGAGGAGCGTTCAACAGGAGCAGCAGGACAAAGGTATCTCCATCAGCCACCAGCACAGATATTCCTCCATAGTCTACTTTGGTAAAGTTAATTAGAATGAAATATTCACCTTAATTTGTGTTGATTATGTAATTGGTAAAACTTTATTTGTGTAAAAGCAGTGTAAGTAGGTAAGTTATCACCTCTTATCATATTTAATTTCAGAAGAAACTAGATTTGTTAGCAGACCCTAGGGTAGGGCTCTTACACATGGTATCAGAGCTTTGGTTCAAAATCTGGACCCAAAGCCCACTAAATAGCTATTACATAATCAAATTTCTTTCTAAATAGTTGAAAATCCAGAAAATTTGAATGTCAAAATGTTTCAACAGCAGTCCAATGGCTTAGTGCCTAGGGATATGACAAAGCTAGTGTTTTGCTTCAACTTAAATGCATCTGTAAAATTCCTAACAGAATAAATAATATTATAGAAATCAAAAAAATCTGGACCGACTTTTACAAACAGTGATTAGGCTGCAGTTTTGTGGATCAAGATAAAGATCATATAAAACCCTGTTTTAGAAAACCGAGGGGCCAGTTCTAGAGCCCAAAGATGACCGAATATCCTGGTAAGGAGAGCGCAGTTCTAGACACAATAGATGAGGTCTGTGTTTACCCTTGAAGAGAAACAAATCCTCTGAGCTACCTCAATCTGAAGCTAAGAATTTTGTGCACATTTATGTGTGACCAAACTCCGGGGCATTGACAAAGTTAACGAAGGGTCTCATCATTTAAGAAAATTTTCAAGCATTTAAGAGATCCGAATTCTGAACCACCTATGAGATCCGAAGCATCATATACATCAGTAGATGATCGATTTTATGGTTTCACATAGCAAATATAGAGTAGCTCTTTTGTTAAAATCAAATTACAATCACTCAAGAGCAGTCATCAAATTAGAGTCACCTTATTTAAGGTATATTTTGAAGTCTTGTATAATGCCATAAAAGATGAGAACTTATGGCAAAGTATCACAGTTCTGAGGCTATATATATACATATATATACCTACAAGTTTGATCAAAGAAATAGAGACCGTACGTGTTTAAGTGTAAACCTGAATGCATTAGAGTTTTCGACTTCAATCTCGAATTGTTATTAGATAAATATTAATATGTTGTGAGAAATCACAGGATCCTATTCAAACTGGTACTATGATAATGTCGATTCAAATCCCTTTACTCCTGCAAATTCCATTTGAAATTGCCAGTAAATAAGCATAGTTGAAACAAGACAAGGTAGAATTCAGTCAAAACTAAGGGTCTCTTGTGACCATTGACAAGTGAACTGGGAAAAGACTATAGAATATATTTCATTATTTGCAGAAACCTCATAGCACGAACAAAAACTCCTGATTGTACGATCATGTCAAAATCTATGGATAGAAACAAAAAACTAGGTGAAAAAACGATGTTTGGAATGAATCATATTGACAACTATAACTAAGATGACTTTAAGCTCAAACCTGATTTTCATGATTTGAGAAGAACAATTGTGTTTCTGAATGCAGAATACTTTCTATGAAAATGTTTCAAACCCATTTATATATAGAAACCAGCACTGGAAGAATTGAAAAGAATCAATATGTCAAAACATTTGAAATTCATGTATCAAGATGTTTATTTGGCTTTACTAATTTGGTTAAACATATTTTTGTTGTCAGTAACTCATATCAGTTCTAGGTCAAATCAATCTTTTGAAACTCATAATGTTTAGCTCCTTTATACACAAATTGGAAGCAAAAATGTCTCGTCTTCTAAAACCTTCTAAATTGATAACTCTAAGCAAAATCTGTCTAGTCTTAAAAAGAAGACTTAAAACTCACTTTCCTCAAATTTGGAATACATCTTGCTTCAATAACATACAATAATAGTTCAAATGTGATAAAAAACAGGATTAAATGAGCCTGAATTCAAGATGACTTAGTGATAGAACTAATTGGCTCAAAACCAAATGGAAAAAACCAACCTCAATAAAGATTGGTTGGAATGGAAAAAAACCTTCAAAGTTCAAAAATATGGAGATCAATCATGTACCCAGAACTAAAACAAAATAACAAGGTGGATAAAATGACTAAATCAGGGATAAGATTGGATGCCAATAATGTAAAATCCATTCCAGTTAATCCAAATACCAGAGGAAACACAGTACAAATTGATTACAATGCTAGGCCATGATAACCATGTCTTCTCTCTGATCTTGATGATGAATTCCGTTCATGCTTAGGATTGAAGAGCCCAATATATGCTAGAACTCACTTTAATTTATCAACCAGGGAGTGTGACACCTTAAAAACACCTACAATATATATGCAGTCAGAGTGATTCACCGATCTGGAATTACTGATCAATTTATGAGAGTGAAATTAATGGTTTTCTAATGTCACTACTATAATGGCTAAAGGATAAATTAACGCATGCAAAATAGAACACCTCAAAGCACACATACATCATGCTCCTTTGACTTGTACAATCTTACAAGAATCAAGAAACTAGTTTAAAAAAACTCAACAACTAACTTCTTAACCTGTTCTTGGATAGAGTCTGTCCAGGGCAGGCAACAAGAAGTTTCGACTTTCTTGATTTTCTGAGTTTTGCAGGAAATTACTCGCTTGCAAATATAAAAAAAATTGAAGTACCCATTGATAGGAAATGAGTTGCTAAGAAGAAATCTAGCAAACCTCATTGCAAGAAACAAATTTTAAAAATGAAATGCTAAGTTAAGTAACTACTTCAAGAAACCCATTAACAGAAAATAAGAAAGATGGAAGTTTTCATGCTACAGTTACAAGAAACCAAGGATGCATCGAGCTGTAGGCTTCAAGAATGGGCCCTTGCTTTGAAGCTCATGATCCCCCAAATCTTCTTAGCATCCTGGTTGACTCTAGTCATTGCAGCATTTTGAAACATGCCACTCTGAATAAATTAACTTTTCAAAATACCATAACACTAGCTTAATTGTTGATATGTCTATATAGTATAGTTGTATATCCAATATTTACATCTGGCAAGAAATATAAGTTGTTTCAAACTGTTTCCTATCTTGCTATGGTTATGGTATCACTAGGGACACGGTAATACCTTTACCTGTGTCTTGCTATATTTCTTTTGTGGGTAGTGACGACCATAACATTGTCAAATGAAAAGATGGAAATTCCAATTTTACTTCCATTCTTGGCCAGCAATATTAGATGAATCCAAAACTAGGTCAGTCTCATACTTGTGTGATATGGGGTCGATTCCTACCCTACTACTACCACTATAACAGCTACCATTATAACTGCTAGGTGAACAGGGCCACCCCCAGCAGGTGTTGACTGGAAAAAAAAAATAGGGGATTTGAACATAAGACCTTTGTACTCACATTTACTTTACATTTTTACAAGCTTGGTAAGTGAATAGCTAACAGTGTTTACAAATGAAGAATTCCAAGAGTGAACCTTTTCTTTTGTGTAAGCCATCCTTGACCTGGTTGGTTCAATTAATATTTCATGGTTTGCTTTTCTGTACCAATTTCTAGTTGTATTGGTATCAACTTAATTTCATCCATAATAGTGCCTTAGGTATGCATGTAGTTGAGATTGTGAGTGATCAAACAATAATCATGCCGTTAAAGTATAACATGAAGAACTACAACCAATAGTTAATATATCTCACCTGCATATAATGTTTGGAGGGATCAATCTTGATTCTCTGTAGCCCGTATATTCATAATGAATGTTACAGTTTTGTGGGAATTGACCATATGAACACTGGATAATAGCTACAAATGCAAGACTGTAATCAATATAACGATGCCTTGTATGATGAAGAAGCAGTGAATGTTGGGATGGAATTTCTTAAACACAGAGTGTCGAACTTGGTCAACTACAAGTGGGTAAGTGGTTGATAATTAAAGTCTGGAAGTTCCTTTCCAATACCTGTCCAATTTTGTATTTAAGGCTCTTACTGAGCAGGGCACTTCTTCAACTTCTGAGACACAAACAGAATCTAGAAAGCCTACCACATATAGAATAATGTTTTTATTTGAATCACTCTTTGACTGAGTCAAATTTTGCTTTCAAGGGGGCACTTCTAGGGTAATTCTGAAGCATAAATGGAATCTAGAAGGCCCACCACACCTCTATTCGAAAACATGTTTATACTTGCAACATTCTTTGGGTTAGTCAAAATTTCGCTTTTAACAGGACACTCCTTCGCTGATTCCAAAACTTAAGCACTTCCATTAACAATAAAATTGGTACTTGGATCATCTCTAGCTGACCCAAAATTTTTCTTTCAACGGAGCTCTTCTCAACTGATTCTGGAACAGAAATAGGAAGAACATTTGCTTAAAACGTTACATGATAATTGAACTTTGGCTAAATTAGATTTCTTCTTTTTAGCCTATGTGAAATAGGCTCTCCATCATTGGACTTAATTTGACTTTCATCCTGCAGATTTGACTCTTTAACAACTTTGCAAGAGTCACTCTTGAAATTTACTACCATGCCATCATTACCAGTCTGTTCATCTGTGACCTCAATATCCAGACTATTATGAAGAGACTTAGTTTGGGTTTCAACCCGAAGTATTGGACTCTTTTCCAGCATTTTTCACTTTCCTCTACTTGTATTTTATTGCAATGCCATCATTGACAACTTGTCAATCAATAAACTCAATATCCAACCTATTATCATCTGCTCCTCCCAAGATTTCAGGTTTTACCCATAAAACTAGAGAAGCTTCTGCAGATATTGCTAAACATACGATTTTGTAACAAGACTCTGTCTCAATAGATCTTCATGGTATCTGTAATGGGACACATCAGTCTATGTGACTCTCCTTAAATGTGTAAATACACTTTTTTTTTTTAGTACAACTATTAGACCATAAAGAAGACATTGCAGCAGTGGAAGACATGGGAATTAAAACAGGACACATGGGCTATTCCATAACTTGTGAAGGCAAGCCATCTAGGAAACTATCCGTGTGTGAAGAAAGGCTTCCATTATTGTAATTAACAGGTGGCTTGTTTAAAAGGACTTGGCTCAATTCCTGGCATTCAAACCATAGCATCTCATTGATAAGAATTGCATGGATCTTAGGAACGGAAATTAGAAACAAAGGAACATGTGTCTTTCTGCATGTCTATAGTTTAAAGGAATATATTATATAAGGATATTTACCATTAGTGCTCTCCACTTCTTCACTCATTTTAATACCATTAGTGAATGACCCTCTTGGAAGTTCACAATTTTCCTCACTACTGGGGTACCCAGTAGTGTAGGATTGGTAATGCAAAAATTGACCTCTATCTAAACTACTGTGATCATTACACTGTGGAAAACTGCTAGCAAATATATGTTGTTAAATAGAGTTCAATGCATATATATATTATATATTCATATAATATATATATATAAATATATATAATTTGCTTATATCATGTTTTTGGAATACACAAAGGAAGTCACTAATATTATTGTGAAATTAGTATTGTATAAATTGAAATAAAATAATAAATACATCAATTTATATATTATTGATTGTTTTGATGTAAAATATAAGTTATTTATTAAAGAAAGGTACTATGTATAAAAAAAAGACAAAAAAGAAGAAGAGTAAGAATAATTTAAACAAGTTGGATATATATATAAATAAAGGGGGGAGTGTATGCTCAAAGAGCCAAAGAACTATTGTCCAATTAAAAACTCAACAACTATTGGAATTGGTTTCCCAACTTAGTTTCAAAGGTAAATATTGTGTTCATTGTGCCTCGAATGGTTTTGATACTTCTATGTCTAAGAAAGAAATATGCGTTTGAGAGTTTTCCTTATATGTAAACTACTAGAAATAGGATTAATGGTTTATTGGTGAGTACACAAGAATGGTTCAAAATTTCATTTTATATGAGTATTTTGAAACCCACCAAGAGCGAACTAATATTTGAGTATATTAAACGAACACATTAATTAAAATGTGTAGACTATATAGGAAATCACACATGAGAGGATTTAATCGATCCTTGGGAATATTCTCAGTACTAATAATGCTTGTTTACAAGAATAATGATAAAAAAAAAACTTATGACTATCATGTATGTGAGTCAACTAAGAGGGACAAGTCCTAGGATGGATTAAGAAGTCTTAGATATCGTGCAGATTTTGAACAAACCAAAATGGTGAGGACACGAAGGAACCAAGGACATGGGGAGTCTTCACAAGGACCTCCTTCAAATAACCCATTACCTTCACCAGAATTGAATCTCATCCTGCGTTCCCTGGAGGAAATTAATGAAACCTTAAGAGGGCACCAAACAAATGAAATGGAAGGGGAACACCCTTCATCAGGGTTAGGGAACCCCGAGGGATCTAGAGACTATGATAGAAGACCTCCAGCTGAGGACATTACTAGGGAGCTCCAGAAGATTATGCTCTCAGAGTTTGCAGGAGGTCGTACCAGTGAGCGTGCAGAAGCCTGGTTAGAGGGGATGGGAAGGTGTTTTGCACTAAGGGATTACAATTCCAATTCAAAAGCAAAAATAGCAATATTCCAACTCAGACATAGTGCCCTGAATTGGTGGGGTAACTTGGAGCGTCAACTACACCTCACTCCAGACACAGTTACTTGGGAATCATTTGAGGAGAGGTTTCGGAAGAAGTACCTGCCAGCGTATTATGAAGAACAGCAGGTAGGAGCCTTCCATGCCCTAATATAGGGAGGTCGTACTATAGAAGAATATGAAATTCGATTTATGGAATTGGTCAAGTATGTCTCATACATGGATACTGACTAGTGCCAAGCAGATCGTTTTATGTATGGATTGGGACCTAAGATTAGGGAAATGGTGTGGATGTGGAAACCATCCTCAGTTGTAGAAGCTGTAGAATAGGCTCATTATGTCGAAGAACACCTAGACTTAAAGGGTGAAGGCAGAGCCATCTTTCCACATCAAACAGGGTTTATGGGGAAGGCCCCTCGTACCTTCCCAAGGAGAGGAAGTCGGAGGCCCCCACCATATGGAAACAGGGTTATACCTAGAACCCCGACGGTAGGGATTTCAATGGTTTGTAGCGTAGCTTCACCCACAGCTTCAAGGGCACGTACAAATCAAAGTCATAGGCGAGGAACAACAAGTGGGGATAGGGGTTCCAGGGGAAGAAACTCTTTCCAAAGAACTCCACAGCATCGGTTCAAGGTCCACCACGCATCACTTGTTGGGGATGCGGAGGACCTCATTACCAGTGAGACTGCCCTGAGTTTCGAACCGGTAACAACAAAGGAGAGGGAAAGAACCAATGGGGAGAGCAGGTAGCCACCACCGAATCTATGCAGCAGTTGACAATCAGCAAGTTGAACACCAGTCTGCCGTGGTGGAAACCTCAGGTGTGATAAACAAAGTAAAAGTTAAAATTTTGTTTGACTCTGGTGCTACAGATAGTTTCATTTCTCCAGTTCCATTAGAAAAATGTGGGTTGGCAGCCTATGAGCACGATGACTTTAAACAAGTTGAGATGGCTTCTAGAATAAAACAAGCAGTAGGGCCTAGTGTTGACCAATGTTAGGTAAACCTCGGGGTGTGTATGACTAAGTTGAAGGCATACATCACAGACTTGGGAACATATGATGTAATTGTTGGAATGGACTGGCTAGAAGCTCATCGAGCTTTAGTAGACTGTTTCAAGAAGAACGTGATCTGTTTAGATGATGAAGGTAGGCCAATTGAGATTTGTGGAATCAAGAGGGGAGTGTCCCTACGATTCATATCCATGATGAAGGTAAAATGTTGTCTCAGACAAGGTTTCAAATTGTATTTGGTCAAGACTGTAAGTGACCAGAAGGGACCTTCCTTGGATCAACATCCAGTTTTGGCATAATTCAAGGATGTTTTTCCAGAGGAATTGCCTGGATTACCTCCTATAAGAGAGATTGATTTCACTATTGATCTGAAACCAGGTGCAGAACCAATATCTAAGACACCCTATAGGATGACAACTCCAGAGCTTTGTGAGTTATAGATGAAGTTAAAGGAGCTCTTAGACTTGGGATTGATCAGACCTAGTATTTCCCCTTGGGGTGCACCAATAATTTTTGTCAAGAAGAAGGATGGCTCCTTGCCACTATGCATAGATTATAGAGACTTAAACAGAGCCACGATAAAGAATAGGTACCCAATACCTTGAATAGATAACTTATTTGATCAAATGAAAGGGGCAATGGTCTTCTCAAAAATCGATCTACGATCTGGGTACCACCAATTGAGGATAAAGGAGGAAGACATCTCAAAAATTGCATTTCGAACTCGGTTTGGGCACTATGAGTTCGTAGTTGTTCCATTCGGTTTAACCAATGCACCAGCAGTGTTCATGAGCCTCATGAATGGTGTGTTCAGAAAGTATTTGGACCAATTCATGCAAGTCTTCCTTGATGACATTCTTATATATTCCAAGAATGAAAAGGAGCATGAAAAGCACCTAAGGGTAGTATTGACTTGTTTACGGGAAAATCAATTGTATGGGAAATTGTCAAAGTGTTCCTTCTTTCAGAAGAAAGTCCATTACCTTGGGCACTTTATTTCAGGAGAAGGGATTTCAGTTGACCCAGAAAAGGTGAAGGCCATAATGGATTGGCCAGTACCAAAAAATGCCCATGAGGTACGTAGTTTTTGTTGGAGAGATGCACAGCTAAATTAAACAACAAATAACACAGCAGAAGAAATCAAGCACATAAAACACAAGAGTTTAACGTGGTTCACCCAACCAATCTGGGCTACGTCCACACAACATAGGCATCAGGAATTTATTAATCAAAACAGGATATTACATTAAGAAATCCTCATAAAACTCTCACACACTCTTAGCCAACATCCAAATGATTGCCTATTATATAACATAGAGAATCTAACAGCCTCATTAACTCACTCACATCAAATATAGGAGGCATTAACTCCCTCTCAACAAACTGAAGCTAGTCTAGGAACTGAATTCCTATTGTTGTCACCTTCAAAGATTTTTGCCTATTTCATTCCAAACAGAAAATCTCAACAATCTCCACCTTGACAACAATTAGCCTGATGCCCTGTTATTATTATTTTATCTTTTTTGCAAGCCAAGAGAAGCCAAACACCAGCGTAGCTTTTCTAACAAAACTGGTTTTGTGAACATGTCTGCACAATTATCCTTTGTATGCAGCTTTTCAAGAGAGACTCCCCTTTCAGTGATAACCTGTCTTACAAAATGGTACTTGGTCGGTATATGCTTTGATTTACCATGATAGGCCGGATTCTTAGCCAAATGTATTGCACTTTGACTGTCACAAAATAACTTGATGTTGTCCTGCAACCTACCAAATTCACCAAACAAACCTTTCAACCAAATCGCTTCTTTGCAAGCATG
>APFE031592173.1:80181-107741 GCA_000404065.3 Pinus taeda | reverse complement strand
TCTACCCTCTTCAAATGTGTTTTTTCCCCTTGCCTCTAAATGGGTAGCTTGGACACAAACCTCATCCAAGCTAGTAGGGTTAAACATCAAGATGGTGTGTCTAAGGTAGCTATGCAAGCCACCAATATACTTCAGCAAGGTTTCCTGGGTCTGTAAATCTACCCCTAACAAAAGAGCTCTTCTCCTGAATTCTTGGGTGTAGTCTTGGACATTCTGACCCTTAAGTTGTCTGAAATTTTGCCAGTTCATAATGGCTTTCTGCATGTGAGCAAGAGGATAATTTTTTTTTTTAATGGCTAACAGAAAGTCAGTCCATGTTAAGATAACCTTACCAAATTTCTTGATCTCCTCTTTGGTATTGGCCTCCCACCAGACCAATGCTGCTCCATCCATTCTCAAAGAAGCCAACTGAATATTTGTGGCATCATCATGCATATTCTGGATCCTCAAGTAAACTTCCAACTGCCTAATCCAGTTGTCAAGCTTTTTTGCATTCAGTTCACCATTAAACATAAGCAATTCAAATTTTACATCAAGCTTCAAAAAAGGACTTTTTCCAGAGGATCTATGTTTATGCACAGAAGAAGAAGACGAGGATGAAGAGGAAGTAGGTGATGATGGGGGTGGTGGATCACCATTACCTCCATGTCCTTTCTTGGAATGATCATCATCCTTCTTACCTCCTTAAGAACCCTCTCCTTCATGGGGATGTTTGGACCCTTCTCCAGCCAATTTCTCATTTATTTCTTGTTACAATATCCTCACCATTCCAGTGAGGTCCAAGAAAGCCTTTCTGAAGACTCTTTCTTCTTCTCTTGGATCCGTTTCTGCAGGAATTTCTCCTTCATGTTCAGACATTCTTGAAGCTTCTGCTGAGACTCTTGAGGACGAAATTGAAGGTGAAGGTGATGGCTCTTTGGCCTTTCTCCTTGACTGAGGATTCTCTCATTCTCTAGTCAACTGTCCTTCCCCTCTTTTAAGTTTCAACCTGGTAAGCATCAATACTTGCCAGATAGTTAGAAGATCTTTGCACAAAAACAATCAAAAGACAACTACACCAGAGATTGACTGAAAGAGCATTTATCTGCTTTGCAATTGTATAACAAGAGCATTTCGAAGGCTTCTTGGCTCATTTCAGGCTCTGTCTATATCTTATTTAACTCCTTTTGATACAAAGAAACAACAACATAGCTCTGATACCAACTTGATCTGAATTTGAAACTAACTGAAAAAGGTTTGCAAGGTATTCGATTCAGTAGTAAACATGTTTAAAAGATTCCCGTGTCTTGCAGTAAAGAAACAAATGAAATTTTCAGTTGTTCATGATCCATTCAAGCATAGTAGAATTATTTCCTTTTACTGTTTAACACATTAAAATGAATTTTTTCTGCAAAATAAATCAACCATAGATGCAAAAGAAGTTGATGAAGCAGTTCACCCCTCCTGGGCTATGTCTGTTGGGTCCAAGGCTCCCAAATGGGCCTTCCCTCATTTTAATTAAATTCTCAAAATGAATTTACAGCTAAAAAGAAGTCTCTACAAGTGAAATAGACTATAAAATCGGATTCAGCACACATGAATCCTTCAGGATTGACTGCTGGTTCACCTCCAATGGATACCTGCAACCTGATACAGTTCTCACAAAACTGGGCCCTGGTGGCTCCTAGAACTTCCACGGCTCCAAAACCTATGCAAATGACCTCTGATGGTTGAAAGACCTGTGTCAATGGCTTCAAAACATCCAAAATACACAAAATAAAAAAAAAAGTTCGTCCAAAACTGCCTTTCCTAGCCAAAGTTATGGCCATTTAATGATCCCCTCCAGTTTAGCCTAAAAGAACTCCAGCTAACTGTAGTTGGCCCCAGTTAGCTCCGCCAAATTTGGGGCGTCCGCCAAATTTGGCTCCACTGCCAAAAATATGCCAACCGTGCCTTAACTTCTGGCTAAACTTTCGCATGTGATCACGTTTATTGTTATCCTCGGATTGCGCGCTGGTGGTTAGAGGTTTGGCCCACGGTTCCGGGCGCTTGGACATATGGCATGGGGGCTGGCCCCCTTATTTTCTTGCCGCAGCAATTTTCAAACTTTAAATAGACATTTATCCACCAATATTAATAACTCTGCCTCCGTAGCCTAATGGTAAGGCGTTGGGCTTGTGGCAGGCAGGTCATGGGTTTGAAACACAACCCCACCAATTTTTAAAAAGAAACGCACCCCCCTTGTGCTGACTTCACCTGAGCCAGGTGGCGGCCTCTGGGCTTGCCTCATGGCAGCTTCTGATTGGCCTGCCCAGAGGAATATTCCCAAGAATATTTTGTGGAATATTCCTTTTCTATTTTTTTTTTGAAAATTCAAAATTTAAAGGTTATTGGGCGATTTTGTTTTTGACGTAACTTTCACATACAACGACCGTTTTTCCAACCGTTTGTGGTGCCGGAATTGGGAGGACGAGATATATCCAGTCGTTGAGGTTTGAGCCAATTTTCATCACTTTAATTTTTTAGCATTTTACGACACTTGGGACATGAGCCCCTGATCATCTCTTATCAGAGATAAGCTACCATTGCCCGAGCTATCTTATTTCCATTATGTTTGTAAGCATAGTTCAGTATTTTTCTATTAATGAAATGAAGTGTTTTTGTGTTGCACCTCTATGTTATGATTATATTTGTAAGTTGTTGCATTCCTATTTAAATTCAGAATAGTGGTACTAGAGCGGTTTGCTCTTTCCCTGCTTTTATTTGCATGTCGCCAATGAGGTCAGGGTATAAGGAGGTAGGGCTTGATTGGGTTGAACTATTGCAAGGTCAACCTCACAAAACCCAAAGATCTCCCAAGGAGGAAGAAAATAAAGATGATGCGGTAGGAGATCCTTTCAAAATGTTGCTCGAGGAAGCCCTCGAGTGGCAGAGGGATGCAATGATGGAAAACTTTGTTCAAATCCTTAGACGGCTACCCACATGCGATGCATCTTCATCCAACAACCACTCTGGAGGTGCCACTCCTTTTAAGGTACAAGTTAACTTCGATATTCCCATATTATAAGACTTGATAGATGCAGATGTTGTACATAGATGGTTAAATTTATTGCAATGATATTTTTTAGTTCATGACTTTTCCAATCAGGAAAATATTACTTTTTCACTTCTCAAAGCTGCCCCACATGTCAAGGAATGGTGGGAAACCTATTGTTGAAAAAAGGATGAGAGTGAAACCTCACTATTTTTAGTTGCACCCACTTGGAATTCTTTCTGAGATGCCATCAAGGAACCTTATTACTTGTCGAGAGCTATGAAGATAAATACATAAAGTGGACCACGCTATGGAAGTGAATGGACCAATATGTGCCAGAGTTCACAAATATTTTCCATATGCTTCACATGATGTTGGGTATCAAGGATACTCAGTGACATTTGGTGCTCAAGTAATGTGGCTTTCTACACAAGCACATCAAGGACGAGATGGATTTCTTTGATATTTCCTTGCTCGGCATGACATATCGGTATGTTGTCAAGATTGAGTATAATTTTAAACAGAAGAAGCGGGACTTTGGATCTACAAATCCAAAGCAAGGAAGGTGCCCCCAAACCACATCTAAAGGACCAGGCCAAGGAAAGGATACTCAAGATAGCCCACTGAAACCACAACAAAAGAAAAACACCATGAAGATGAAGAAGTACATGGGAAAATGGTGTGATTTCCATAAGAGATCCACTAACAATAAAAGTGAGTGTCGGGACAAGCAGTCACTGGTGGCTGAGCTGAAGGCTTTTGAACCAGACATAGGATCTAACTTTGAATTAGAACCTGATAAGGGAACTAACAAAGGGAAATATATTATTGATGTGGAGCCCAGTGCCACCATGGCCACCACTAAGATCCAAAAGATTGAGCCTGAAGATCTAGAGGAGGGGGAACACCTCTTCCACTTATAGATGTGGGTGAAGGGTTCTCTGATGCAATTCACTGTCAACAACAAGAGCTAGAAAAACCTCATTTCAATAGAGGTCATGAAATGTTTGGGCCTAAAGACTATGACACATCAACAACCATACACCATCAGGTGGCTTCACCAAGGATGAGATCATTGCACCAGCCAACACCTTCCTTAGAGCATCAAGCCCTTCATGGATGCGGTACTGTGTGACGTTGGTCCTCTTGAAGTTTGTGATGTATTCTTAGGACAACCATAGTTGTGGAAGAAACATGTTGTATATGATTCTAAACCTCTCTCTGTGATTATTACTTTGGCTAATAAGTTGTACATGATATCAGAGGTAGCCCCGCCTACCATCATCTCTTTGGTCACTGCAAAGAAATGTAGTAAGATAATTTTGGAGAACAACAAATTTGTTTCCCTTATGATTTGGCCCCACAGAAAGAAGAAGGTTATGGCCAGGGCTTCCAGGTAGGGCTCATCTGCACAAAAACAACAAATGGATAAGGTCATGGATGAGTACAAGGATATTTTCACCTCACCCATAGGGGTACCCCTACACTTTCATGTCAAGAACTCCATTGATTTTACCCCAGGTGTGTCATTGCCCAATGGAATGATATATCGAAGCACTTGTCTAGAGAACGATGAGATCAAGAGGCAGATTTAGGAACTATTGCAGAAAGGGCACATTAGACCAATGTCATCATCTTATTGGAGCCTGATTGTATTGATACGGAAGAAGGATGGAACTTGGAGGCTCTATATTGACTATCGAGCACTGAAAAATATTACTATCTGGAATAGGTACCCAATCCTGTGGATTGATGATCTTCTAGACTAGCTCAAAGGGGCCAAATATTTTAGCAAGATTGACTTGAAGTCAGGTTATCACAAGGTGCCTATCAAACCATCTAATGTGTGGAAGGCTACCATCAAATCCAAGGAGGGGATTTTTGAATGGTTGGTCATGTCGTTCGAAATGACGAATGCCCCTGCAACCTTCATGAGAGTGATGGAAGACATCTTGCGAGCCTTCACCAATGCATTCATGGTGGTGTATTTAGATGACATCTTGATCTTCAGCCATAGTTGGGAAGAGAACCTCTACCATATTCAACAGGTCCTTAAAACCCTATGACAACACAAGTTGTGTGCTAACCTGGAGAAATGCATCTTTGGCCTCACCCAAGTTCAATATTTAGGATACATCATTGGTGACCAGGGTGTACATTTGTACCCATCGAAGACATAAGTCATTCAGGATTGGCTATCACCAACCACTCTAATAGAGCTCCACAGCTTTATGCATCTTGCCAATTTCTATCATAGGTTCATGTTGTGGTTCACTCATATCACTTAGTCTTTAAGTCAAGTCACCAAGGGTAGAGTGAAAGAATTTTTTTTTTGGTTGGAAACCCAAAAAAGGCATTCTAGAAGTTGAATAATTGTCTTTGTTCTACACCAGTGCTCACATTACCAGACTTGCAACAACCATTTGAGATTGAGACAGATGCCTCCGACTATGCTATAGGTGCAGTTCTTACTTAGCATGGGCATCCAATGGCTTACCATAGTGAGACAGTTTCAAACACACTCTGAAAGTACCCCACTTGTGAAAAAGAAATGTATTCCATTGTGCAGGCCTACCATCAATAGAAGCATTACATTCTAGGGAAGCAAATGGTCATCCACATAGACCACTGACCTCTACAATTCATACAAACAAAAGGAAAGTTATAGAACTATTGCCATCAGAAATGGTACACCTATCTGCAATAGTTCCATTTGAACATTAAGTATAAGAAGGGCAGCACCAATAGCATCATTGATTTCCTTAGCCAAGCGCCGATCATTGCACTGATGACTATGCTCGACTCCTGTCGGCACGAGACATCGAGGTGGACATGTCTTTACAAGAGCAATCCAAAATTTGACAACATATACTAGACACTCCTAGAAGGGAACCAAGTTCCAAATTTTCACCTTCAGAATGCACTGCTATGCCACTTGGGACACGTCTTTGTTCCTCCAAATGAGCGTGCTAAGATGATTTTGGAGGCACACTATAGTTGGGTCATTGCACATTTCAGAGTAGAGAAAATAGTGGCAGTATTGCAGAAGTATTTTTATTGGCTGAAACTTCATTAAGATGTTTGGAAGTACATTAGATCCTGCACTGCTTGCACCATTTACAAACCAACCATCAAGAAGAAATGCCTATATACTCCTCTACCTACTCCTAGCCAGCCTTGGGAATCTGTCTCCATGGATTACATGTTAGGCCTTCCTTCTACTAAGCACACAATGATTGTGTTTTCATGGTCGTCAAGGAATTGTATAAGATAGACATCATTGCAGCCTCCAAGAAGAGCATCACATCAGAGGCCACTGCTAAGCTCTTCCTTGAGTGAGTGTGGGTACACTTTGGGATCCCACAATCCATTATCTCAGATCAGGACAGTGGATTGCTTAGTGCATTTTGGTCAAGTCTCTGGTCGATGTTGGATACATAACTTACTAAGTCCACGACTTTCCATCCCTAAATTGATGGCCAAACAGAGGTTGCCAATAGAATGATCGTACACATTCTATGCATTTACAACTCAAAGAATCCATACACATGGGATGAAAGTATCCCCTATGTCCAACACAGTTATAATAGAGCTCTCCACAACTCAAAAGGCCAGAATCCCTTTCAGGTAGGAATGGGGTTTGTAGCCACTCAGGTAGATTCAACTCACGTTTAGTCTGAAGCTGAAAAGGCTAAAAACTTCATTGAGCACATTGAACACATCCACCAACAGGTCTGTGATATATTACACAAAGTCAATGCTAAGTACAAGCAGTGCCATGATCAACGTTGAGTTCCACACAAGTTCCAGGTGGGCGAAAAAGTTTGGTTACATTTGTAGAAGGAGCGCTTTGCTGGACCCCACCACAAGCTTCACCCACTCTGATATGGGCCATATACCATCACCAAGGTCTTTAGTGATAATTACTTCAATATTAACGTCCCACCATTCCTTTGTCTACACCCAGTGTTCAATGTAGATCACATTCGGCCATACATTCCACCATTGTTGGACACATCTGACATTACAGAACAACTCACACTAGTAGAGCTCAATGCAGACTGCATGGAACATGCCACAACTAATCATATCATGGAAACATTGATCAATAACACTCATCGACAAAGGATATCGTTATATCAAGTTGTTAAAGCAGGCCAACTCCATCACTAGGGAAAGTGGTTCACCAAGGACCATGTTCAACAGAAATTTCCTCACCTCATCGAGGCTCTGCACAAAATGGGGATCATTGCTTCCTAAGGGGGGAGGAATGATCTAGGTGGATATTAGTTGCTACCCACCTATTCCACCTATATGCCCTAGTTAGTTTCATATGTTTCCTTGTTCATTTCATCATTTACTATTTTTAGTAGTTTTTCGGGTCCTGAACTTCTGGAGCAATTTTGACCCCCTAAAGAATGTTTTTTGGGGTTTGCGGAAATCTCATGCACAAGCCTATTGCCATAGTCATGGGCCTACTATGAAACCTATAGTACTCATTGAGACCTTTCCAAAAAGGTGTCATACACTCCAAATAGAGATAATACGACCAAGTTATGACCCCGAGAAGTTGGCTTCCCAACTAACCCCAACGAGGCCCACAAAATCTTGGTGTTACATATCTTGGGGTTAGGGTTTTGGTTCTTTATGTTTTTCTCATGTTTTCCAACCATAAATAGGTCATTGAGCTTCATTATAACACAGTTTCGAGTCATGTATCTGCCACATCTCTTTTGAGAGATAACCTACCATCACCTGGGCTATTTTATTTCCATTTTGTTTGTAATCATAATTCATTATTTTTCTATTAATGAAATAAAGTTCTTTTTGTTTCATCTCTATGTTTATGATTATATCTATAAATTTTTGCATTCCTATTTAAATTCGGATCACCCATGCCATGTTAAGGGAACTCCAAAATAAGATGAGAATTGGAGTTAAACCAAACCTCCATGGTGGCATTCCAGCAATGCCTGCAACACCACCACCATCTCATGGCATCCTAAGAGACCACCATCGCATATGAGGGTCCCTAGTAGGCCTTGTCGATAATGTTGTAATAGGATGCAACATCATGACCCTCTTGTACATGATGTTGCATAGAATACTCACGTATAAAAACCTCTAAAGCATACCATGACACACATGTGTCAACTGGGACATAATACCCTTATATAAAAACATATCCCAATCAAAGAAGTAGCTCAGCAGCAACTGCTGGAGGACCACTATCTACAGTTGTGGTACACCGTGGGGGGATGATGACCCCACCAATCTAACAATCATCGCTAGACAAACCCACTTAGCAAGATCCATAATGGAAGCAACTCTGATGCAACCCTTTGTAGAAGAGTTAGGCCCTTAGAGAGCCTCACCCTTTTCCCATCGATGTATATCCACATGCCCAGATGGAAGTTGATATGGGATAGCCTCCCTGCGAGTCAACAAACCAATCACGAAATATACGTAATCTATCGATCCACATCCCAAGAGTGGATAAAAAATGCAATAACCTATCTTGCGATCTCAATATGGGGTTCTGAAGAAAATTCAACAACCCCCACTAAGACCAAGATTGGATAACTATCGGATCCTCCACAACCTTCTTGCGTAGGTTTACCCAACCATGCTCTCTCTAAATCATCCTGCCACCAAGGATATGAGACATCAATATTTAGCTCCCTATGTTATAAAAAAGAGTTAAAAGCCCCACTTTTCTGATATTCATGCATTTATGCGCCTCATGGCTATGTGAAACATGCATTTGTTTCTCGAAAAAAACACCTGTGAGTGCATTTGTGAGGCCATGGGCCATAGTGACCAAAGTGCAAAGACCATGCATCTGTGATGCATTGCCCATGTGTCTATGTCAAACACAGATGTGTTGACCTCATGTGGTCCAAAGACCAATCCATGAAAACCCCTAAATGGTATCGTCATGGCTTCTCCCAACTCAAACACATTGTGTGTAAATCTAAGGGCCATTTTTGTGCAACGTTTTCATGCAAACCTCAGAGGTTCATGTGGCAACTGTGCGACTCCACATGAGTCAGCTATGCAGCCCTAAAACTCACCCTAGAAAGGTCATACAAGGGACCCCTGTAAAACCTATCTAACCTTAAGCTACCAAAATCATAAAGGGTAGGGGAAATGCCCTTACATATCTCTCCCTGTGCACATGCCTGACACTGTGGCTGACCACAATGCCAAGAAATGCTCTCAAAAATAGATCTGACCTCTCAAGCTCGACATTGCAAATGAAGTGATATTTGGCCCCCTTAGACCTGTCTATTTCCCTCTTTGACATTTTTTGGAGCCCATTAGAGAATCTTAGAACCTTCATTATCAAAACTAGGAGATACACAAGAATTAGTACCACACCATCTCCATCATGGAACTCTCCATTCTAGTGATTGCTAAAAATCATTTTTTGGACCTGTGCATGCTCAAAAACTCATTTTAGTTATGCCTTCTATTCTTCTTTATTTCATATCATTTAGTCAATCATAAATTATGTATATGTATTAGAAGGATTCTTTCACTTGGGGTATTGGTCATGTCTATTGTAGGTACATCACGAAGAATCTGCTTCGACCAACACTTCGATAGACAAATAACATAGCAAGTATCATTCACCACTTGACATGATAGGCGTACTCTTAAGCTTTCAATATCCAAACATCATTTCTCCAAAATGCATCATAGGTTCCATCATCTCGACCATGTTTATCACCACCTCGCCTTGCATATGATAAGTGACCATGCCAGTCGATAAAGCCCTCCCACTGATGGCTCACTTCATGTTTGTAGACCCTTATTCATGATCAAGATCCACGACCACCTAATCAAACTCATGAATCACTCCACTTACATGCATTGAATATCAGACTCATTTTATTGCACTCATCGCCCATACACCCCATGTCCCGAGCCATCCCTGGTACTTTACGGCAGAACAAGACGGATGCACCACCACGTCCTACAGTTGTCCTATCATCTAGCCATACTGCATAGCCCATTTGCCTCACTTCATATTCCTCACCAACCCAACATGGAGAGGAATCAATGGGGCCCCCACCCCCACCCTAAAAAAAAACACATCTCCATATAGGTCACTATTATTATGGGGAACCTGTATCCGTGTTTGTACATCCAAATCACCTTCATATTCTTTTGGAAGGTGTAAAATATTTCTTTTAGGAGAACGACTCCTACCTGCATTTTTCATGTATTTTACATGAAGAAATTTTCTATTCACCCTTAGTTAGAGCTCACAAATCACCCATAGTCATTTACCATCTTCACACTAGTCAAAACATACTCACACCCAATTTGAAAATCCTATAGACTCGAGGGCCATCCCAATCAACAAACATATTTTGACTGCTGCAGTTTTCATAATGGCTATGACCTCGAGCCAGTTGTCCATATCAACTCATATCGTCAACTCCCATTATCATGCCTTATCTGACCCACACTATTACATTCTTTTTGCATCTTCTATTTATTCCTTGACACAGCATGTCAAGCGGTTGACGTTGCTTTCTTGTCAAGTCTAACACTCATATTCCAAGATAGAGGTAGTACCTTGAGTACTTCCCCCTTGAAGGGATTTCATTGACTGGCACAATGCGAATCGCTATTTCCCACTCATGTCGTTAGTCCCCTTATTATTTGACACTACCACAATTTTTCATGTCAAGCTGGTACCGTACTTAATGACCATTCCATTTATTTCATTTAGTCGAAGGCCCCCACATCCTTGAGCAACTCATTCAATAGTGTTCACATGATGATTTTAAGGAGGTACCCAAAGTAGAAGACCCATGCATAAATCATCACCTTATTCAACAATGCTTCACCTTTGTTATGCATGGGGGAACCAATTTAAGTGTATTTATCCAAGAAGTGCCCTTGAGGGCATCAACAGGTACATCATCGACCATCAGCCTATCAACCACCATAATGTTGAATGGACAAGACCATTGCCAGTGTGATTGTAATAATTCATCACTAGTCAAAATAACTAGCATGGGACATGCCCGCCTTGTATAGACATTTTTACTCTTTAGGTTTTTTTGAGAGCATGGTTATCCTTTATACTCACTCAAGGTGTTTCTCTACTCATCTCCATAACAAGTTATCCCCTCTCTCGAAAACGTTGATCACATTCTCCATCAAAATAGAAAATGTGATGTATTTCAGCTATATGTTTGCTCCTATCCTCATCTATCATGGGGCAATTGTTAACACCAAAAAATTATACATAGGTTTGCACAATCTAGAAGGTGCTAAAAGACATCCAGCATAATGCAAAAGTGAATATTTTCTGACTGAAGACATCATGAAGTTTAAAAAATTTAATTTCTCCTAAGGTCCAAAGTTTATAAGGATAAAAAATTTAGGATTCCATGGCTATTTCTTCAATAGTTGCGTGCACCCGGAATATCCTTCGAAAGTCACACGGTCAAATAAATCGATGGCTCGGCAAATTTGAGACCACTCCAAAAAATTGGGGTTGCTTCCCTGATAGGATCTCAGTCTAGGAGAGTCAAATTTGAGTCACCCTAAAGATATGAAACCCTAAATGGAATCATCTTGTCCTACTCATGAGTCATTTTCATGCATGAACTAAGAAAGGGAAGAAGGATTCAAAAAAATCTATATAAACAGGCCATGGGAGAACCAAAATATGAGACATTGTTGTGCTGCATTTTTTTTTATAAGAGCATACCAACATTCCATTATTGAAGCCAAAGAAAGTAACAGAACTAGCATATTGGCCATATTTCTTCTAAGTAATCCATCATCTTAGTCAAAAAAGAGGAATCCACCATCGAAGAGTCTTCATACTTGTTTGAGATAGAGGAGAAAATTGCCAAGAGGTCGAGGAAAAGAAGCCCGCTTGATGAGGATTTTCTAGCACCATAGCTCAAACAATTCTCTTCAAGTGCCTAAGATTCATCTATTGTATTGAACTTCTACTACTAGTAGTCAATAAAGGGAGCATTTTGTATTATTTTGAGCATTGACTTGTTTTCTCCATTGAGCATTGTTTTTGTTTTAATCTCCTTGTTTTAGTTTATGTTTGTGAATGTATTGTTATCACTATTTACATTGCTTTGTTTATCTAAGTTTTTCCACTAACAACACCAACATTTTCCGTGATCCTTTGTAGGGAATAATCAATTGTTAAGGAGGTGTCTTTTGGTACACCTTTGTCACAAAAACACTACCACTGAGCTAGTATACTCCTTTGAAGGAGCAGGTGTTCTTGAATATAATGTTCCACTATTGGAGCTCGTGGTCATCATTGGTGTATGTGTGGATGGAACTTTCACTTATGATAATAAAATCAAAGCCCACATGATTTCATGCATATGTTGTTAATATAGTAGGAATATTCTTGTTGTATTGGAAATGCATGTTATTTAACTTACGCATATGATTATGAAATATTTTGTTTGCATTTGTATGAATTTTGTGTAATGTGTGTTTTTATATTAACTCATCAATTTAACTTGTGGAATATTCCACATCTTAACTTGTGATTTCATGTCACTCGTGTGTTCCTTTCAAGTTGCATACTATTACAAGCTTCCAAGGAGCGCACTTCCTTTTCCCATTGTGTGTTGGAAGCTCAATGGATCGTACTTGAGTCTATGCAAGGTCACACACTTGATCTCGCCCAAATTTAGCATACTTCCCTCTGCACATTTCTATGGTCATGGCATAACATTAACACCCACTGCTGGGACTCCTACTCTAAACGGTGTGTGGTCTAGTTGGGACTTCATCTCAAGGAACTCCCTTGAATGTTGGCGGGTCTACTATCATCAACAAGTATTTATAGAACTTTATGGATAGGTTGTTCACAACTACCTCCCCCCTCAAATCCTACTTAGAAAAGGTTTCCAAACACTAGTTTTCGACCAAATGGTTTAGAGAGAAGAAAGAACTAAGGAAATATTAAAGATGAGGGAAATATTTACTAGTTAAATAAAATCAAAAGTGATGAATCCAATGGAAAAGTAATCTTTTATGGCCACGACTATGGAGAAATAAAAAGTAAGCCACAAACTGGCATAGCTTAACCATGTTATCAAACATGAAAAAATTCTAAAATAATACATAGATAAAATAATAGTTAGCATAATCATGTATATCTCAAATGAAATATGTTTGAGAAGAGATACGAAACTAGAACAATTCCAAGATTACATTATTATATATTAAAGAGTTCACTTGAAAGAATAATCATATGATATAAATTAGAAAGGTTTGGAAACCATCATTATAGATTATTTGTTCTTAGATTTATTATTGAATTGAAGGAAAACATAGAGTACATACATAGAATAAAGTCACATAATAAAATGTATACAAGACACTTTTAAGGTATGCATATACCAAGAAGGAAATTATAAAAGAAAAACATATACTAATAGGATAAGTCAAGTATGGGTATGATAAATCTTGTAACATATTGCTGTAAATAAACCTCCATGATTGGCATGAGTGAGCCTGTGTTTTCATTACTGGTAAGACCTATGGAAGAATTAATGAATTAAGAAAGATTCTTAACTAGAGGGTCTCCTCGTGAGGGTAACCACAAGAAACCTATTACAGCTATAGAATAGTTAATAAATCCTAGTAAGAACCATTGGAATATGAATTGTAATAATAACTAATTTAATCTAACATTATTAGATAGCTATAATATTTTGTTCCTCTTCTAGGAGTTTGAAGAGAAATTGTTTTGACATCCTTGATTAAGGAATTACAAAGATTGAATTTTTTGTAGCTTAAACTTCCTAAGATTAAAGTACGTGATTATGTGATGGATATTTCATGGTACAATCATTCCTGAATAAGTTGAAAATATTGCACAAAGCATGGCTAGTGAGTTTCTCAAAGAAATAGAGAATGACAAAATAGGTAATTGTATGTTGTAGAAAAATTACTAGTTTAAAGTTTTGATTCAAAACATCAAAATATTGGGAAGCTAGGATATAATATCACAATAGTTCATAACTGAGAGACAAATTTGTGTCAAAAATGGTAAGGCAAGTAAGCATCTTGAGACTCCAAATTGGAAATGACAATGATGATGACATCTTGGTTTATTCCATTACACCGAAAACATGAATAACATGTAAGAATAGTTCCACAAACACTCAAAAGAAACAACGTTAAGTGAAATTCAATAAATGTAAGAATCAAAATTAATATTTGCATCATGTATTTACAATGAAGTGCAATAGACCTTGAAAAGGTCAAAGTAATCCTCAATTGGCATGTACTTAAAATATGTAGTAGACCTCATATTCTTATGTGGATTACATGATACTATCATAAATTGAGGGGATTTTTCTTTAAGTTGGTATATTATATAATATCTTCATGAAAAAAAAATAAGATAAGGGAATATGGACCCAAAAGTGTTAAGTGAATTTATAGTTCTTATTAATTTAAATAATTATTGTCTACAACTCATATACTTATAAATTGACTAGACTTGATGTAGTAGGATAAATAGGTAGGATGTCGACCAAATTCCCTTGAGTATCCAAGTATACTTACAAAATATTTTGATATAGTAATTGATTTGTATTGGATCATTATATTTTTTTCATCCATATTGATGAAATTGGAGTGAAAAAGTGGAGGAATCAACTCATGAGATCGTTTTTACCAGTAGGACTCAGTTTCACAAAATGGAGTTTGAAAAATTTTAGGAGTGTTTTTGTACATCAAATGAATTTTTTTGGGGTAAAAATTTGTTTCCTTTATACAATACCTTTCCATTCCATTAAACACATATATTCCTTTCCAACGGTGTAAGGAGTACATGAATTAATGTCTGTATGCAAATGTTATTCCAATTAGAAATTGACATCCTTGATTTCACACCTATAGTTTGCAAGGATGCCGAGTCATATCCCATTATTCATGGAAAAGGGTCTAGCCATGTGTTTGTGATGTAAAATAGTCTAGAATATTCTATATTGTAACTCTAGTTAAGAGTTGACATAGTCAAACATAACAACTAGTATGTTGTCGACTTATGTTATAATCAAGCCACTAGGAGGAAGAGGCATTCCGTTCTTTCGAGAGAATTTTGTTCCATAGTTGAGAAAAGTTAGCGAAGAGATCTAGAAGGTAGAGAAAACAAAGAGGATTTATGCACTATAGTAGCCCATGGGCCACATGCATTACTTCTTTGTACCTACAACCATATTCTCCAGATAGAGAAAGAGAGTGAAGCGATCTCATCTTTCTGCTGGGTTTTCTCCCAAAAACGTTTCTTGGAGCATATATTTTGTCTTATGTGTGTGTGAGATATTATTTTTTCATTCTCTACTTTTCTGCATAGTTTTCATTCACATGCATGCACTAATTAAAATTAAATTTGCAGATCTAAAGGTTTAAATGAACTGTAATGGTGTAGAAATTCAATTTTTTAATATATTATTATCATAAATGTTGTGACAAATTTTATAGTGGAATATCCATTACAATTTATCGATCAGTAATGAAACCATAAAGAAGAGGAGAACCTCTTAACCTAACTGTTACTAGTTTGAGAATTTTATTCATTTTTTAAGAAGTTTCCATAAGTTGATGAATAATAGTAGCGACCTGATAAAAATGTGAAAGATGAAATAGTTCAAAGATGCATGCCAACCAAATGGATATTAAATAATGAGATTCTAGGTGCATGTAGTTATGTTAACTATGTATAATAATAGATGCGCATGCATAAAGACTTTGAGGAGTCTATTATCATAACATGAGTATTCGGATAGGGTCCCTAGGGTCAAGTTTTGTTAGTTTAATCAAATTTTTAGTAGAATTTTGTAAAGAATGTAAAGTTTCCGTGAAATGTGGAAGCAGAACATGCAGCTAAGTAAGAGTCAAAGGGGCTTCAACCCCTTGTATGGGTAAGTTATAGGATGGTTTTGAGATTCACCCATAAGTTGCGGGCCATGGTATTGTAATAGAAAGGCTATAAATATTTGAGTCATGGCGAATCTAGATACACAAATTTTGGTGAAGAACAAGTGTAAGGGAAAAGGGCTAAGGCAGGAATGCTCTATTTTCCTGTACTTAGGCAAAAGGGGAAAACTCTTGTAGCAAAGTGTGTGGAGATCTTGGCAAGTACGAAGTTGAGTGCGCGGACCCCTGCAATTAGGTGTCCAGGGTGGAAGGGTCTGTAAATTGAATGTTGAATTTAATAAAGACTGGTTTTTGACCGAATCTATTGCACCTATGTCTTGTTCTTAATTTTGTTTAAGATCATGAATATTTGCTTAATGATCTATTTTCT
Source organism: Pinus taeda (assembly GCA_000404065.3). NCBI lineage: Eukaryota > Viridiplantae > Streptophyta > Pinopsida > Pinales > Pinaceae > Pinus > Pinus taeda. The sequence goes on along the minus strand of APFE031592173.1, from coordinate 91,398 downwards.
ATGAAATAAAGTGTATTCTCTACGTGAATCTATTAAATTTATAATATCCATGCATGAAGAATGTGATGAACTGTTTATGCGAAGATATTGAAATAAATCTGATACTAACTGTTCAAATCAGATAGATTCATGTGAAGGCATATCTAGGGTTGTTATTTACTCAGCAAAAGTTGTGGGTCTAATTTGTTTAGGTCTGATAAGCCCATTCACATCCCTTCATGAAGAGTTGGAGGTGAACTAAACATAGTTGCGGTAGTAGAACGTAGGAAGGTAGAGATCTGTGTGAAGGAAAATCTGAGCTGCAAGGGATTAGGAATACACATCGCAGAGTCTCTAGATGCAGAAACCTGGTTCTGGCATCCCCTAATACTGCTTCAAGTGAGACTGTAACTTGCGATACATAAGTTGTTGCTGAAAGGGACAGTAGTTAAGGTTCTCAAAGTCATCTCCTTACCAGAAGGATCAGTTCGCCTAGAGATAGAGGAAGACTGCGCTCTATGGGGCACAATCAAAGACATGGGGGTGAACTTAGTAGCGCTTCCACTTCAGACCATTTATGTGCTTCATTAGGGGGTCTTGGATGAGATTAAAATAAAAAAGCAACACACACTTATAATAATCAATGAAGTTAAGGTAAACAATGAACAAATATTCATTGAGAAGGCTCAAGCTCTGAAAGAAAAGGAAGAGATAGAAGCAGGGAGTTAGCGCTTGGAAGAAGCAATTACACAGGTGTGTAATGCCATCCCAGAGTTACATATTTTGGAAGATGCTGTAGCTACAAAAAAGCTCAAGAAATAGGCGATTGCAGTCCAAGAATCAAAATATTAGATAGGAAGAGTCATTTTTTACTTCCAGATGAAGCTACAATCGACTACTCTGTTAGGGGTTAGAGAACAGTATGACACGACCATAGAGAAACACATGACCACTCTAGAGAATGCAGTCAAAGGCTACGAATTCATTTTTAACAATGCTATAGAGTTATGGGACACTTTACAAGAGGAACAAAACTTGAAGATATTGAGCACAAAAATTAGAGAGGCCCAATAGAGATATGATGAGATTGGGGTGACTACACGCACATTGGCGCGAGTCCAACAGTTTGCATGCTTGCAAGAAGGGATGCTGATACAAGCACAAGTATAGGAATTGCAGGAAAGAGAATCATTTTTAAAGGCTCAACTTCAAACTTGGATAGAAGAGGCCATCCAAATTTCCTAGACTATTCAAGAGAAACTAAAAACATTGCAACGATCTCATTGGACCATGCATCTTGCAGTAGAGGGACCAACTACATAAAAGTTGGTCGAAGAAGTGAAGCAGGTTGCAGTATAAGGAATCCTGGAGTTGGAAGCATTGAAGAAAGATTTTAGTGAGCTCTTACACAAAGTAGAGAAGTCAACTAAGTGACTCAAGGACGAGTGACCATATTTGTGTAGGTGGCCTGTTGGGATAGGATCCCGAAGGTCAAGTTTTGCTAGTTTAATCAAATTTTTAATAGAATTTTGTAAATAATGTAAAGTCTCCAAGAAATTTGGAAGAAGAGCGCATAGCTAAGCAAGAGTCAAAGGGGCTTTATCCCCTTGTATGGGTAAGTGATAGGATGGTTTTGAGATTCACCCATAGGCCATGGACCATGGTATTGTAATAGAAAGGCTATAAATATTTGAGCCATGGAAAGTTTAGATATACACCTTTTGATGAAAAACAAGTGTAAGGAAAAAGGGCTAAGGAAGGAAAGCTATGCTTTCCTATACTTAGGTGAAAGGGGAAGGCTCTTGTAGTTGAATACACAAAGCCCTTGGCAAGTCCAGAGCTGAGTGGCTCTTGCAGCTGGGTGCACATGGTGGAAGAGTTTGTAGATTGAATGTTGAATCTAATAAAGATTGATTTTGGACCGAATCTATTGTATCTGTGTCTTGTTCTTAATATGTTTAAGCTTATTCCTTGTTGCTTAATGATCTATTTTCTATGAAATAAAGTGTATTCCTTTGGTGAATCTATTAAATCTATAATATTCATGCATGAAGAATGTGATGAATTGTTTCTGCGAAGATATTGAAATAAATCTAATATTAACTGTTTGAATCGAGTAAATCCATTCGCAGGAAGATCTAGGGTTGTTATTTACTCAACAAAAGTTGTGAGTCTACTTCTTTTAGGTCTGTTAAGCTCGTTCACATCCCTTCATGGAGACCTGGAGGATAGCTTAATAGAGTTGTATTAGTAGACCTTAGGAAGGTATATATCTGTACTAAGGCATATCTGTGCTGCCAGAGATTAGGAATACACATCACACTATCTCTGGATGCAGAAACCTAGTTCTAGCATCCCCCATTACTGCTTCGGGTGAGACTCCAGCCTGCGTTATGCAGGTTGTTACTGAAAGGAACAATAGTTAGGGTTTTTTTGGTTGGCGTGAATACCTATGAACCTGGTTCAAGCCCCCTTAGGCCAACAATGAGTCAGAATACTAATAATGAGTAATCATAAACATGTAAGCAAGAACCGGTTGACAATCAGTTCGGAAGACAATGAGATCACTACATGTAGTCTTGAAGTATCAAATATATTGAAAAATAAGGTGTTGGGTAGAGTTTGGCACAAGTGACACCTATTCCTTTTGACATGCATGTTGTGTCAACATAGTAAGAGAATTAGGCAAAAGTGTGCTACCAATCAGTAGTACTCTACATAAGGCTTCTAGGAATATAGATTATGACTCTTTAACTGTATGGAAATTTAAAATATTTGTTTAATTTTTTATTCATTTCATGATATTAATATCTTCTTATGAAATTACAACAAGAAATGATCATGTTTAAGACTATTGTACTGACATGATGTGTGTTGAGACAACTGACATTCACAAGAGTGCAAGGGGAAATAATCCCCATTGTTGTTGCATAGAAGAAAAGTGTGAATCACCTCTATACATCTTAACCAACATTCTCCATTACAGAAAGAGAAGGAAAATTGAGGGAGTGAGTTGTGGAAAATTCATGGATGAGGTGTGGGGGGTAATGTTTTGAATGTCCTTATTACTACAACTTTCTTATTGTCTTGTTATTTCCCTTGAGCATGCTCATGTTTCTTTTGTTTTTTCCTTTGTGTTTCTATGATGATTTCCTTTGTTTTTTCCTTTTGTAGTTTGGTCATGATGGTTGTTGGGTGTGAGCAAGGAAAAATAGAAGGATCTATGGAAGGAGAGCTAAATAAGAAACAAAACAAAAAATTAAACACTATGGTCTAACCTTAGGCATAAAGAAATGACAATAAGAGGATAGAAGAAAATAATAGAACTAAAAAGAACACGGTTGCATCCATGTGATCAAAACAGAGGGTGATATAATACCCATGAAAATGGTAGAAAAAGGAATTTATCCTAAACTTTAATAATTCATTGTTGATGGATATTTGATATTGTGAAATCAAGGCAAAAGAAAAATGATGTTGTCTGATGTGACAAATGATTAGTTCATATTCATCATAAGTAGAAACGTAAGTAGATATTCCTTAAAAATGTTATTATGATCACTGTGTGAATGATATATAAATGAAATTGATGATTCCCATGTTTTGAGATCACATAGTGAAGTCATTTAATGAATTCCACGCCACTCGAAATATCCATTGGGTAACTGTACAAAATGATCTAATATTTTTGACCCTTTTCAATTGCATGAATGAAGAATTGACAATGTCTACTTAACATGAATGAAGGCATATTGGAATTGAATATGAATTTTAGAGAGGAATGTACATTAATTTGGGATGAAACCATCGCTAGGTTAAAGTGCAATGGAATAATTTTGGCTGAGACGATGTTACCCAAGAAATCGAATAAAATTTTGAGAAGCATTCTTTTACCTTTTTGGAAGTGTTGATTGTGGAGGGAACTCTAAGTATGGTGTTCATTTAAGGGGAGGGTAAATGTAGTACTCCTGATGTAATTATTTCCCTTATCAGACCTTGTTTATTTTATTGCAAACATTTAAGTTTAAATGATAGATGTGGGGATAAGGTTAAAGTTGGGCATCTTGTTGCTAGATGTAAATATTAAATATGTTGTTATGAATGGTTTATTATTTATCCAACTTATTTTTATTTTAAAATATAATAGGTTCCAACATGTGAGTAGTTAGGGCACCGACTGTCAAGAAAGTGATTAAAAAATAGTTGTAGCCCAAGAAAGGATTATTTTTGGGAGTCACAATCTAAACCCTCCATATTTTTCAAACATTCCAATCACCAAAGGTAGCATGACAAGATATAAAGTTCCTGTGGAAGAAATAGGAAGACATTGCGGGAGAGAAAGGAAATTTGAGAATAGAGGTTCCAGTAAGAGAGAAAGACTAGACCAGAAAAATAAAACGATTTTGGGGAACTCATACAACAAGACACTATTAGGGTTCAAGGAGGAAAAATATGAAAAAATAATGATTTGATTCTTGACATAAAGATTCTCTGAGGCTCATGGGAATTTTTTGTTAAAATAGTTCACCGGTTGGGAGAAAGCTCCTATCATATCTTCAAATACATAGATACATAACTTATTTCTTTGTTTTGAAATTTCTTTATAGATGTAATAAAAAAAATATAATTGGATTAATGCTTTCCTATTATAGTAAATAATTCGTTATCATGGATAATTTTATAGTTAATATCTTAAAATAAGTAATGAACTATTGGGGATTTTGTAGAATAATGGAAATAGTAGGTTTATCATAATTTGTGTACCACTACAAAGGATAACCTTGTGGTAGCCCTTAAAAAATGTAGTTCCTTAAGGAAAAATAGGAGGAATTCTTATGAGAAGTGGATACAAAATGTAAAATCAAAAAGTCTTGTACCCAACTACTTGTGTATCAAGGAACTTTCTCAAAGAGTACAAATTAATGAGATGTGGATTGTTTAAGAGAAAATGAACTATATTTATATATTCAAATAAATTGGATGAGAAAAGTTGGTACAAGGTATCAACAAATAATTATTTAATAAAAAAAAATATTTATCGTAACACACATGCAGAGGTAGAAATAAAAGAAGAATTCAAGAATAACAAAGAATACCACTATGTGTAGCCTACCTAGATATAAGGTCAAGGAATTGAATATAACAAGAGATAGAGGTAATAATTAAGCCAAAAATATCTCTTTTTCTTCTTATGATAAAAACAACTTGAGTATGTGTGTGTGTATACAACAAGTAAAATAAGTTAAATAAACATGAAAAGTCATGTGTGGAGAAAGAAGACTAGAGCTTGATTACTCTTTTTAGAGAAAGAAGACCCGAGACCATATAGACACATAGTGAGGATATCACCAATTTGATAAAATATACCTTCAAAGTTAGATTTAGCAATTGCATTCTCAAGGATTGGAGCTTCTTCATGAATTTTTACAGGATGTCTTCCTAGTCCTTTGTATTTTCTTCTCCTAGAGAAATTGGTACTCTAAGATATTTAAATGACTTTCATCCTATTGCCATTGGAATTCCAATGCCATCCACAAATAAAATAAGTTAAATAAAAAGGAAAATTTGTGTGTGGAGAAAGAAGACTAGAGCTTGATCACCCTTTTTAAAGAAAGAAGATCAGAGCCCATATAGACAGGTAATGGGGATACACCAATTTGATCAAAAATACCTTCCCAGCTAGATTTATCCATTTCACTCCCCAGGATTAGATCTTCTTCATAAATGTTTATAGGATGTCCTCCTAGTCCTTTGCATTTGCCACTCCTAGAGAAATTGGTACTCCAAGTTATTTAAATGACTTTCATCCTATTGCCATTGGAATTTCAATGCCATCAACAACTAAGATAAGTTAAATAAATAAGAAAATTTGTGGAGAAATACGACTAGAGCTTGATCACTCTTTTTAGAGAAAGAATACCAAAGCCCATATAGATAGGTAGTGAGGATAGCACCAATTTGACCAAAAATACCTTTCCGGCTAGATTTAGCCATTTCACTCCCTAGGATTAGATCTTCTTCATGAATTTTTACAGGATGTCCTCCTAGTCATTTGCATTTGCTGCTCCTAGAGAAATTCATACTCCAATATATTTAAATGACCTTCATCCTATTTCCATTGGAATTCCAATGCCATAAAGGTATCTCTTAAAACTGATCTTGAATGGTTCCATTTAAAGTATTGATTTTTCCTCCTATTCACTAGCCCACCCAAGAGATCTAGATTGACATTTAGAATAGATTTAAAATGATTCACTATTAGTTTTGAGGTCCTCCTCATAGGAGAGTATCATCTACAAATTGACCCTGTTTTACTCTTTTATATTTCGAGATATGCTTAGACCTAATAACTTTCCTTCCATTCTTTCTTTCTCCAAATTTTTACCCAGACTCTCCACTACTATGATAAATGATAGGGGAGAAAGGATGAAACCTTGTCACAATCCCCAGGGGCCACAAAAAGGGTTGGGTTAGAGATTTATCAAAGGCACAATCGAACGGGATCCTATACAAGATTCGATAAAATGAAAAAATGCAATACTAAAACATGACTTGTCAAGAATTAAATATAAGAAGGGGCATCTTTCTTGATCGAAAGAATTGAGAATACCTAGCTTGATGACTAATCAAGGTTTCCCTACTTGCTTCCTGGAGTGAATATCTTCATGTACTTGAATTATGTTATCCAAAATTTATTTATGTTGCATAAAACCCCCTTGTTTTTTTAGAAATAATCTCTAGAAAAATCATTTTTAATCTGTTTTCTATTAATTTTGTGAGAGTTTTATATGTTGCGTTGTAGAGGGATATAAGTCTAGACAAAGTGAAATCAAAGGGTTTGACTCCTAATGGATTAATCCAAAAAAGGAAGAGTGGGTACTTCCCTAAATCTTATCTTTCCTTCACTTACCATTAAACATTCTCAGTGAGTCCTCTTTTATCATTGGTCAGAAGGCTTGATAAAATCTAATGGTGAATTGCATCAGGACTTGGGGCCTTATCTAGATCCAACACCCAAATTGATTCTATAATATTTGATACCTCTATATCTTGAATTAGTTTTTGATTTCCATATTTTATTACAATTGGTGGCATGCATGAAAGGAACTCTTTTTATTTTCCTTGCTCAACTTATGTATCCTCAAAGTAAAGAGATTGAAAATGTAAAAATGCTTGTTACTTTATGTCTTCGAAAGTGGTTGATGCAGGAGCATCATCTCCGAAAAATACTTTGTATTTTATTTAAATCTAGGGGTTTCATGTTTTTGAGAAATTATTAATATTATGTAAATATTTATGAGATTTTGAGAGGATTTGAAATGTTTCCAAATAATTGGAAAACATGAGAGAAGTTAGACTTGGGATATTTAAGAATTAATTATGAGCCTAAGTTAGATTTAGTTTCATAATTTAGGGATAAAATTCTAGATTTAGGGGTGTTGGGATACTTGGGGATTTTGTGGAGAGACTAAAGGGATATGAACCAAATTTGGTTCAATTCAATTGATATAGATCAGTGAGATTGAGAGTGAAAAAGAGAGTGAGTGTGAGAAGTTCTCCTTGGGAGCCTTCGAGCAGTTGAAAAAGGGCCATGGATTGTATATCTGGCCATGAATGTAAAGTTCTGTGTGTATGATTGTTTATGTAAATATGATATGTGGAATTCAGTTGTGTATGAACATGGTTGCCTTCATGAATTCTGAGATATGGCATCATTGAATTTCCTTTGATATACATTTAACTCTGTGGGTGGACAGAGAATTCTAAATGTTGTGTATGTATGTTTAATTGCCGAGGATGTGTGTTGTGCATGCACTCTAATTACAACTAGTGGCTATTCAAGTTGTATGTCAGAGTTGCATATTCACCGGCGCACTGTATTGAGGGGAGTATATATCTATATTCATCAGCGTTGAATCAAAGCCTTGGTCGTGAATAAATCCAATCTATAATTAGCATAGGTGATGCCGTGAGAATATATATAAGAGAATACATATCTCTTTACTATGTGTTGTGGGAACAAATTGAAGAGTTCTTTTAAGAATTCTGGAAGCAGCGTTGGGTGTTGAACGCAGCCTTAACCATTCTGGTTAGGATCGTATCCGCAGCAAAGATTTGTGTGACAGTCGAATCATAGCGCCAGGGACCGAGGATCGGAAGTGGAGGTGCGAATATATGTGGCAATTGATCCTAAAGGGCTGCGAGAACTGCCCGCGGATAGCTTGCGTATTAGGTGAATAATTTACAAATTGGACCGACCAGCAGCAAGCGGAATTGGCAATGTATTACGGCTGTGTAAGTGAATATATGTATAGTCTGCATAACATATGTTTAGAATTCCTTTCAAGACTCGTTGGTTACATACTTATTGTATGGTTGCGTAGAGGGTTTGGGAATCATTGAATGTAGCGGATACATTTGGATGTAGCGGATACATGTGGTTGGTTCTTAAATTGTGCATCTCTCGGAGTGGAGTGAATTAATTATAACTCAGAAGTGCATCGGGTCCGGATATTTTGCATCGGCATTATTGAATTGGCGATAATTAAATGACATTCATCCTGGGAAATGATGATTTCCCATTGAGATCGCATCGGAGCGATTCTTAAACGCTAAGTATCATAGCATCGTGGGATAACTGCACCTTCTGAGTTTCGGGAGTATTACATCCAAATGCAGGCCTGGATAGTGTGAAGCAGAAGCAGCCATTCTCAGTTGACCCCTTTTTATTTTTAAGAAATTTATATATGGCCTATTTTTATCTGCTCTCTCGGAAAGGAAGAGATGTTTGATGGGATCTTTTGCAAAACAAGTCTGAGGCGGTCGTTCACAAATTTGGAAGCCACTACATTTTCATAACACCGGCATGGAGGATGGTTATGAGTTTATACTATAATGGTGCAGTGCTTGGAGAAAATTGGCTGTGTATGGGATCGTCTATTGCCTTGTCCTGGTATAAAGTCTTTCATGCAACCTTGCAGCCTTAGAAACCCTCAGAAAGTGGTAAGTGAAACTGTTTTCAGTGTGAGCGGAATAGAAGCATTATATGAATTATTTAAGAAGATTAGTAGCACTGTTGTGATGATGGTCCTATCAGCAAGGAAGAGTTTCAACTAGCATTATTTAAACCAATAAGAAAGAGAGTCTGTTTGCAGATAGAGTTTTCGATTTGTTTGACATAAAGCACAAGAACGCACTGGGTTTTGAAGAGCTTTCCTGCGCACTCTCAGTGTTTCATCCAAATGCTCCAATAGATGGAAAAATTGACTTTTCCTTTGAACTCTATGACTTAAAGTAGCAAGGCTTTATTGAGAGACAAGAGGTGAAAAGTATGGTAGTGGCCACACTTGCTGAGTCAGGCATGAACCTTTCAGATGATGTCATCAAAAGTATTATTGACCAGACTTTTGAATAGAGAAACTGTATGTCAATAAACCTTGAAGGTTAATAATCCCATGTGCGCTGGTGGAGGTTGTAAATGTCAATCTCAATTACGTTTAAAGGGCCTATATTGAGTGTGACTTTGCCGAGTATTTAAATTTGATTTGGGGAAAATACTGAGATATGTTGTATACATGGGTATGATGTGATTCTGGGTTTGGCATGTTTAGCTCGCTATCATTTTGGTATCAGAGCCAGATGCTCTGTTGAAATATTTATTTTCTGAATGCGAACTGAAGTGTATTTTTGACTGTATGATGAATGATGATGAAGATCAGAGTTTTAAATTTTATATGCAAGCTACACAAATGCAGTGAAAAAATGCAGTGAATAGGATGGCAGAACTAAATGGAGATAAGATCGTGCAAGATCTTAAAGGTGAGATGCTTTTTTGATTTGAAATTTATGATTGAGGTTTATGGTTGCAGAGAAGACGATGGCATTGAACCTGGCATTCAGCTAAAGGCTGAATAAGGAGGACAATTGTAGTGTCCTGAAGAAGAAGGTGAGTTGAAGAGATAGCCTGAAGAGAGCAGAGAGAGTGCTCGAAAGGTTCCAGAGGCAGTTGAACCAAGTAAACTTACCCAAAAGACTGAGTGAGGAAAGCTTGGTGAGGTAAGTGGCGGCAAGAACAGGAAGCTTGTTGTAGAGGCCTAATGCAACTCATGCAAGTGAGGAAGAATGATCATGGAGGATCAAAGAAGAGGTTCAGAGGAATGCCACAATGATGAGATGACTGTAGAAGTCAGAGAAAGAGAGATTGCAGTAATGAAAGTGCAATTGCAGGTACTAGAGGAATGGCTGCAAAAGCAGGAAAACCAGAATAGAGGATGGATCTTTCCACTGAAGGGAAAGAAAGTGAAGTGGCATAAGCTACAACAGAAAAGGGATCGACAGATAAACATGCAGTTAACAGAAGAGCTGAGAAAGCTCGAGCAGATGATGGATGTACAATTGAGACGTGAAGAACTCAGAGCAGCTGAGTTGGAAGAGGAGGTTTCCATTGATGAAACAGAGGAGGAGATAATCAACGATTTCTTGAACTATTGGGCAGATCCAGATCAGCTGGATAACATGAACTCTTGTGCTTTTATAGCTAACAGTTGTGATGTGATTACAGGTTTTGTTGAAGAGGAAGTTCATGTGAATGAAGAAGAGGATCAGCTAGAAGAGCTGGTATATGAACCAACAATTAAAGCTGTTGAAACTTGTAGTTTTCAAACTGACAAGTTGTGTATGAATGCAGGGACTGTAAGTGATGGTGATGTTATGCTTCTGCAATGCTACAGGGAAATTGCATTTCTAGAATATTTGTTGGAAAATTCGGAGTATGATGTGGGAGAAAGACTGGTTGACAGTCTTGAGAATTCTTCAAAAGATTCTTTGGGAAAAGAGAATCAGCATAGTGATGTGCTGATAGTGGAGGAGAATTCAAAACAGCATACTGAAATGCTGGCAAAGGAGGATAAGGCACTGATGCCTTCTGATTTTTATTCTAACAAGTGTTTTGTGAATGCAGGTATTGTTGTAGAACATTTGACTCAATTGAGAAGTCAAATGAAGGAAGAAGTTTTCTGTTCTAGAAGACAAGAGGGTATGGATGATTGGGTGGCAGTAAGAAATGAGAAAGTCATAACAGAAACAAGCAAAGAAGCAAGAAGTCAGCAAGTGACAATACCGATAGAGAGAGTAAACACTGAGCAAACCATCTTAGCTCAGCGAGCAAATCAACAGCTGGGAGATTTATTGGATCGAGAGATTGAAAGTATCAGAAGACTGATGACAAAAGAATCCCGG
>APFE031592173.1:40372-80161 GCA_000404065.3 Pinus taeda | reverse complement strand
ACAACATAAAGTGTGGGATCCAGGCGGACAAGGATTTAAAACGCATGATCTGGAGATCATGATCATTTTCTACCTTGGAAGTCTGATGCAGGAGCATAGACTCGGAAAAATACCTTGTATTTATTAAAACTAAGGGGTCTCATGTTTTTGAGAAATTATTAGTTTTATGTAAATATTTATGAGATTTTGAGAGGATTTGAAATGTTTCCAAATAATTGGAAAACATGAGAGAAGTTAGACTTGGGATATTTAAGAATTAATTATGAGCCTAAGTTAGATTTAGTTTCATAATTTAGGGATAAAATTCTATATTATAGGGGTGTTGGGATACTTGGGGATTTTGTGGAGAGACTAAAGGGATATGAACCAAATTTGGTTCAATTCAATTGATATAGATCAGTGAGATTGAGAGTGAAAAAGAGAGTGAGTGTGAGAAGTTCTCCTTGGGAGCCTTTGGGCAGTTGAAAAAGGGCCATGGATTGTATATCTGGCCATGAATGTAAAGTTCTGTGTGTATGATTGTTTATGTAAATATGATATGTGGAATTCAGTCGTGTATGAACATGGTTGCGTTCATGAATTCTAAGATATGGCATCATTGAATTTCCTTTGATATACATTTAACTCTGTGGGCGGACAGAGAATTCTAAATGTTGTGTATGTATGTTTAATTTCCGAGGATGTGTGTTGTGCATGCACTCTAATTACAACTAGTGGCCATTCGAGTTGTATGTCAAAGTTGCATATTCACCGGCGCACTGTATTGAGGGGCGTATATATCTATATTCATCAGCGTTGAATCAAATCCTTGGTCATGAATAAATCCAATCTATAATTAGCGCAGGTGATGCCGTGAGCATATATATAAGAGAATACATATCTCTTTACTATGTGTTGTGGGAACAAATTGAAGAGTTCTTTTAAGAATTCTGCAAGCAGCGTTGGGTGTTGAACACAGCCTTAACCATTCCGGTTAGGATCGTATCTGCAACAAATATTTGTGTGACAGTCGAATCATAGCACCAGGGACCGAGGATCGGAAGTGGAGGTGCGAATATGTGGCAATTGATCCTGAAGGGCTGCGAGAACAGCCTGTGGATAGCTTGCGTAAGAGGTGAAGAATTTACAAATTGGACGCAAGCGGAATTGGCGATGTATTACAACTGCGTAAGTGAATATATGTATATTCTACGTAACATATGTTTAGAATTCCTTTGAAGACTCGTTGGTTACATACTTACTGTATCGTTGCGTAGAGGGGGATTGGGAATCATTGAATGTAGCGAATACATTTGGATGTAGCGGATACATGTGGCTGGTTCTTAAATTGCGCATCTCTCGAAGTGGAGTGAATTAATTATAACTCAGAAGTGCATCGGGTTCGGAGATTTTGCATCGGCGCTGTTGAACTAGCGATAATTAAATGACATTCATCCTAGGAAACGATGATTTCCCATTGAGATCGCATCGGAGCGATTCTTAAACGTTAAGTATCATAACATCGTGGGATAACTGCACCTTCTGAGTTTCGGGAGTATTACATTCAAATGCATGCCTGGATAGTGCGAAGCAGAAGCAGCCATTCTCAGTTGACCCCTTTTTATTTTTAAGAAATTTATACATGGCCTATTTTTATCTGCTCTCTCGGAAAGGAAGAGATGTTTGATGGGATCTTTTGCGAAATGGGTCTGAGGCGGTCGTTCGCAAATTTGGAAGCCACTACATTTTCATAACACCGGCATGGAGGATGGTTATGAGTTTATACTATAATGGTCCAGTGCTTGGAGGAAATTGGCTGTGTATTGGATCGTCCATTGCCTTGTCCTGGCATAAAGTCTTTCATGCGACCTCGCCGCCTTAGAAACCCTCAGAAAGTGGTAAGTGAAACTATTTTCAGTGTGAGAGGAATACAAGCATTATATGAATTATTTAAGAATATTAGTAGCACTGTTGTGATGATGGTCCTGTCAGCAAGGAAGAGTTTCAACTGGCATTATTTAAACCAATAAGAAAGAGAGTCTGTTTGCAGATAGAGTTTTCGATTTGTTTGACATAAAGCACAAGAACACACTGGGTTTTGAAGAGTTTGCCCGCGCACTCTCAGTGTTTCATCCAAATGCTCCAATAGATGGAAAAATTGACTTTTTCTTTGAACTCTATGACTTAAAGCAGCAAGGCTTTATTGAGAGACAAGAGGTGAAAAGTATGGTAGTGGCCACACTTGCTGAGTCAGGCATGAACCTTTCAGATGATGTCATCAAAAGTATTATTGACCAGACTTTTGAATAGAGAAACTGTATGTCAATAAACCTTGAAGGTTAATAATCCCATGTGCGCTGGTGGACGTTGTAAATGTCAATGTCGATTACGTTTAAAGGGCCTATATTGAGTGTGACTTTGCCGAGTATTTAAATTTGATTTGGGGAAAATACTGAGATATGCTGTATACATCGGTATGATGTGATTCTGGGTTTGGCGGGTTTAGCTCGCTGTCAATGGTCAACCTTGGCTTCCCTTTGGGTGCAATTTTTGTTTCCCTATTTCATATTTATCTAGCCTTAGCATAATTATGAAAGAAGGTTGTATTTCCACTTCCCACTTGAAGCCACACACTCCTTGATTGGAAGCACCAATATTGTTGCTCGTGTTGACTTTCTTGGAATATTTTCCTCGTCAATTCTTTTCATTTTCTGTATGCCAATTTTTCACCTAATAGTTTTCTATCAAACTTTGATGATTCTCGAGTTGTTTTACCAGCTCTAATCTCTTATAGCTTAGAGGTTAGTATTTTTAATTTACTCAAGTTATATACACTTGTTTAACTTCCTTCAATTTTGAATCCCATACAAAAGAGGGGGATCCTATGTTTGGAGTCAACCAAGCTTGTCTTATTATATCAATGAATTCATCCTCCTTTATCCATCCTAGATTATACATGATTGGAATAGGGCCTGACTTTACTAATAGGGCCATTTATAGGGTTATTAGCTCTCGGTCTAATTCACTTTGCACTCGAAATGAAGAAGCTCAATGTAATATCCAAAAGTAAAAAAAAAAAAATAATCAACAAGTCATAAAGGTTACATCATAAAAGTGACATGATAACTTTTCATATTTACAATAATTTGTCTGTCGTAATGTTTTACTCCATTTTTGTTTACTCCATTTACATAACCCATCTTGGAAGATGACACTATACAAATCGTAGCTGATAATTATCAAACTAGAGAGTGAACACAATATTATATTAAGTATGGAGTATTATATAAATATCATCGACCGATATTTGACTTTTCTTTACATGAGTTTATATATGTTCTTTGTTTGGTTAGTCCTACTTCTGGGAGTGCTAGGTGTTTGTATTTGGTATTATGCCAATATTTTTGTATTTACTCCACTCCCTGTGAAAATAATGCAGGGAGAGGGTCTCTAAACATTTGTATTGGAAGTACTGGTAATGTGATTTAGGACAAGGTTGCACTATTTTGATATTTATATAGAATTATGATTTATAACCTTGGGAACTATCTTTATTTCCTCCTCGTCAACTATATCTCAAGAACCTTGGAAGGTTCTCCATCGGTCACTTGTGAGGTAATGGGGCAACATGTGGTATAAAGTGCTTTGAAAAATGTTGTGATTTCCACTGTTGATACCTAGGGTTTCTAATCGGATGACTCAGATGATATCCAAGCAGTTAAGGTAAACTAGTCATCTCACCGTATGACGTGTCTAACTCATTTGCAATTTTTGGTTTGGGTGGCTGAGAGTTATGCCCTGTTAGTAAACCCCAGTTGGGTTTCATAGTATGATTGCACACAACTTCTACCAAACGACTTATTCAAACAAGTAAATTTCATTGTATTTGTCTCATGGGTTTCCCATATGAGTTCTTTTGTTTCCTTTTTCCCATTTCTTGACAAGAGTTTTTTCTAGGCTCTGGTCATACAAATATCGATAGGTTCCACATGACAGGCTCAACCTAACGATTTCCAACACGTATCTTTTCCTTGATTTACCT
The DNA here is from genome assembly GCA_000404065.3 of Pinus taeda. NCBI lineage: Eukaryota > Viridiplantae > Streptophyta > Pinopsida > Pinales > Pinaceae > Pinus > Pinus taeda. The sequence continues at coordinate 76,140 of APFE031592173.1, read as the reverse complement.
GGAACAAGATTTAATTCTTCTATTTTATTTTAGTGTTTACATATAATTTGACCTTTAGAAAGTTTGACAGGTCCAGGGAGTAAACGGCATTCAAAAGATTCTCTATCTAAATATTTGCGAATATGGTATTCGAGTATGCTAGGAATTTTGTTTATTATGATGTTCTCTAGCAGTGGTATATTCACATATTACTAGTCAAAATTTTATCGGTTTTTATTGATATTTATATTTTTAAATTGTTACTCCTGTAACCACTCCCTTGCCCTGATCGAGTTTTCCCATTGCAATATGATGAATTTCTCTATGGTATTGTATAGTATAAATGTACATGACTTGAAAGTTATATTTTTGCACTTTATTCTTTTCTTGAAAGTTATATCCATTCATACAATTATTAAAAAAAGATAATTATGGTGTAATTTGTTTATGGAACGACCCTGTTGGGACTAGGGAAAGTATCGGGGCTGCTCTTTAGTTAGTTGGGCCCAAGGACTAACCCATGCTGACACTAAGATCTTATTTCCTTGTAATTATCTCTTTTAGAGAACACTTTGTAATACAAGTTTGAACCGAAGGTCATATCCATATCCATAGATATGGATAAGGATTTTCACTTGGTACATTAACAAAGGAAGACATATTACTTTCCTCATTTCATTTCTACATTCAGCAATAATATTTGCCATGTTTCTTAGGTGATAATATCAAGTGTTATTCTTTTTCATAAAATCCACTATTATATAACTCATTTAGTCTTTTGTTTTATACATATTCAGTTCAAGATCTAAAATTACATTCATATTATTAATAATGTAATAGTCGAGATACTAGAGACCTAGACTAATTTTTTCTACTCAAAGGATAGAGGAACAAAGTTTTGATTGTTTTATTTAATAAACAATTTACTTCGAACAACAATTGTAGATTCATGTCATATTATAATATATCCATTCCATCCATAGTTCATTATGGAAATACATATTCCATATCATTATAAAAGTACTACTAGGTTTAGAAATCATATACTTATATGTGTATATCTAGACATCCAAGGAACTTGAACAAGGGAGAAGACCCTTCCTCCAAACCAAAAATACTGGAAATTACATTTAGTACTCCCCGAAAGCCTTTCAAATTCTAGATTAGTTAAAAGATAGTGTCCAATGAGGTTTGTTCTTAAGCATCAAGATTACCCAGTCCAGCCTAGAACTTGTAGACTCACAAGTCTATTCAGGGCTTCCACTGGCTCTAAGTCAAGCTCAAGAATATCCTTCTGGAAGCATCCTACATCACCTTAGTAAGGTCCAGTTCAAGGTTTCAGTTATCTTGTTCTCTTCTTTCATGATGCCTTGAGCCTTATTTTCCTGCCTTCCTTCGCATTGTTTTCCCACTGAGATAATAACTATCTCTAACTATCTAGTAATTGAAAATATCATCTAGGGTCTTTTCCTCTGAGTTTTAAGACATATGATAAAAAATTTTCTTTATAAACAAAAGTAAATTAAAATAAAATTTTAAATACTAAAGTTTGACTATGCTTTTTCACTAAGCCCATAAGTTACTGAGTTTGGTACAGTAAAAATAAATAAATAAATAAATTACAATAACTGGGGGTGTTACATCTTCCCCCTTTGTTTGAAACATCGTCCCTAGTGTTCATTCTTGCCCTTGTAATAGGTTAATATATGCTTGTGGAAAAAATCAATCATCCTCCTAGATGGCATCTTCCTGGGTAAAGTGCCTCCATTGCACTTTAACCTAGGTGATAACTTGCCACTTTAATATTGCTTCTCCCTTAATGAGATTGCATAGAGGCTCTACCATAAACTCTTCATCTACTTTGACCTGTTTCATATTCATAATAGTTGTCATTAATCTATCTTGAACATTAATCCGACATACATACATCAGAATTTTCAACATTAAATTTTACCTACACATCTTGCCAGCTAATGATATGTCTAGGATCATACACATATTTCTATCATAATGAAGCTTGAAGCACATTGTAGGCTCGTATGTGACTAGGTAGTGCAACATGATATGCTACATGTCCAATTCTTTTCAAAATTTGGAAAGGTCGACAATATCGTGGTGCTAGTTTTGCACAGCCACCCCACCTCAAGGTGATTTTCTTGCATTTAAATTGCACATATACATGGTGTCCCACACATAATTCTCTAAAATTCCTTATTTTATTTATATAATCCTTCTATCTATTTTGAGCATCTTTCAAATTTCATCAAACCATTTTCATAGTTTTCACCATTTCTCCTAGCATATAAGGTCATAGGATTAACTTATCCTTAGGGTTTCTCCATTTATTAGGTGTTTTGAACCTTCTTCCATACAGTAATTCATAACCACTCATCTTCAATGATTTATGGTAGCTATTATTATATGCAAAGTCAACTAGGTGACGATATTCCTCCCACTTGGTTATTTGTTGCATTACATACATTCTTAACATGTCTTCAAGTAGTTGATTCACCCATTCAGTTTTCCCATCTGTTTGTGGGTGATATGTGTTACTAAACTAAATATGAGTACCCATTCCAATAAAACAAGCCTTCAAGAATGTAGAAGTGAACTTCACATCCCTATAAAAAATTACCACTTTTCGCATCCCAGTAACCAAGATATTTCTTTCATAATTATATTTAAAATTTGTATAGTCTTATATGTGGACTGGAAAAGGATGAAAATGGGTTGTTTTACTTAATTTATCCACCACCACCATGACTGAATCATTATATTTCTTGGATATAGGAATATGTTTAATAAAATCTAATGTAATGGTATCCCTTTCCACTCAGGAATGCGTAACGACTAGAGTAAATCAACTGAGTGTTAGTGCTTAGCCTTAACCTGCTAACACTCTAGGCACTTGGCTTAATATTCATCAATTCACTTCCTCATACTAGGCAAAATTAGTCTCTCTTCATTGAAGACAATAATTTTTTATATCTGAGATGGGAAGCATAGGGACTTCTATGAAACTCATCTAGAATTAATTGTCTAACAATCAACTCATTAGGGACATATATCATTCGTTAAAATTCAATGAAATATCTTGATTTATATTATATTCAGATCCATTTTCAAAATTGTTTGCTTGTTTAGCTTCCTGGCATAAGAATTTATATTATCGATCTTTTACGGCAACTTAATTGATCTAATCAAAAAAATTAAATTCTATTTGACTATAGAATATTTAAAATACACAATGTAACTTTCTACTTAGTGCATTAGCCTCTTGATTTTGTTTTCCTTTAAGATGTTTTATATCAAAATCAAACTCGCTTAGAAAAGTGGTTTGTCTGGCTTGATGTTAATTAAAATTAGGCTTCTTAAACAAACTTGTCAGACTACTATGATCAACCATTAAAATGAACCCTTTTACTTACCAACGAATGTCGCCACACCTTCAGACCATGAACTACCACAATTAATTCTAAGTCATAGGAAGAATATTTTATTCATGAGCCTCCAAATTATTTGATTCATAAGATATTACTTTGCCTTCTTGCATCAGAACCCCTCCTACTCCTTCTTGGCACGCATCTGTGTAGACTACAGATTGTTTTTCTGGGTCTCGAAATTTCAACATTGGGGCTATAGTCTAAATGTGTTAATTGTTCAAAACTAAAATGGAATTCTACTATCCACTTGAAGGCTCTTCCTTTTTTTGAAAATAAGTTAGAGGATAAGAAATTCTAGAGAACCCCTGTATAAAATGACGATAATACCCAGCTAAAACCATGAAATATCTAATGTCTGGAACATTTTTAGGCACATGCCATTCCATAATGGTTTTAATTTTCTCAGGATTTGAATCTATCCCTTCTAATGAAATTATATGTCCAAAGTATTGAATTTAATCTCTGTAAAAATCACATTTACTATACTTAGTGTATAGTTGGCGTTCTCATAAGATTTGCAATAATATCTGTAGATCGTACTTATGTTAGTCTATGTTCCTTGAGTAAATAAGAATGTCATAAATCAAAATAAGAATGGGTTTTTCTAGGTAGTGATGGAAAATGCCATTACTTAGGCTCATAAATGTCATTGAAGTATTAGTAATCCCAAATGGAAAGACAACAAATACGTAATTACCATAACGAGTCCTAAATGTTTGTTAGGGATTTTATATGTGGTTGAATTCCCTAAATTTAAATTTTCAACCGAGATTCATAAACTTTGAGTTGCAATACATTTCAGTTCAGATCCAAACCTATCCTATGCATATTTAGTGCAAAATCAAGTACATAATATTGACATTTTGATTCTAACAATCACACCATGAACTGTGGAAGTGAAGAAACCTATTTCAGTATGTAACCTAAGTCACCATTAACAAAATCTGTTTCGTGCCTAAAACTCGAATTACTATTTTGTTCTAGCTTCAAAAACTCATTCAGAAATGAGACTGACAATTACCTCAAACTATACTCTCATTAAATCTATTCAGAATCATTACGCAGAGCTAATCTCTAAGGTACTATGAATCAAACGAAAACTCAATAATAACTCAAACCATTCCCTATTTACAACTTAATTCAAAACCAACTAAGTGTCTAAAACATATAACTTATGATTTTCTAACATAGAACCAATCTGAGCAATTAAACAACACACACATAATTTCAATTTATTAAATGATGAAAGGGAATAAATTTAATCAAATCTTACTACGAAATCAAGTAAGTAATGATCTTTCCATTCAAATTATTATTACACTACAACTCAAGCAATCATCACATAAGAAATTGAATAACTACATTGTAAATGATATGCAATTCTCCAAGTATCAACACTCGATCTATACAACGAATGACATTGTTTCTAATCAATTATAGGTATTCAAACTGAGCATAAGCAATAGGAGGCTTGTTCCAATGATAGACATACATTCACATGCAATGAAACACTTCCATTCAAAGCAGGAGATTCAATTAAAAACATAAGAATTCACTTCTTCATAAATTCATCTTAAATCAAAACCTTATTTTCTAGCATTCACGAAATTGGAAGAGTAATCACAAAGGTTAATGTATACAGAGTATTCTTATAACAAGTCTCCACAATCTTGAAAATACTCAATAACATTACACTCGTTATCTTCAACTCGAATCTATAAAAAAATTGAAGGAAACTTAAGTACGAATTTAAGTGTAGAAATTATAGAAATCATTAACGAAAGAGAATGAAATTTAAGTGCAGTTCTACCTAATAAATTGGAAACACACTTCCTACACAATGAAATTATTACAAGACTTGATCAAGGTTCATGGTGGTCCCTTGCCACAACCTATAACAAGCCTAATATAATTCAATACTCACAGATAAAAGAGACATAAATTCTTAGATATGAATAGACACTGAGATAATTATATTAAAAAAATTAATAAAACATAAGTCTGAGAGTTTGATCTTAACAAAACAGATTCAACTTGTATTGTGCCACAATCACTAGTTCATCTTATATATATATATATATTATATATATATATATATATATATATAGATCTGTGTGTGTGTGTGTGTGTGTGTGTAAATCCACATACAAAGCATCTTGCCTTTTAAATAATTCAAGCCTACAAAATAGTTACAATAGTTTGAAAAATAAAAGTAAAAATATTTGGGATCTAGAATGAAATAATCCAAGTGAAATATTTAGGATCATTTCACCCAGATCATAGTCAAACTATCCCAATCATGACACTATATTTGGATCAGACAAAATAATTTAATGCTCAATAAAAGGAAAGACTATTCTGGAATGCCAATGGTTGAGTCGTTGCCCGATGCTGAACTACTAATTTAAGTACAAAACTATGTTTATAATGGCTGATCCAAAAATGGTCGCTTGATGTGTTGTTGGTCTGGGTGTTGGACATTTAATGACCTTTCCTCGTACTCAAGTGTCTTCCCCATATTCAAGAGTCCTTCTATAGATTAGTCAATTTGATTCAAGAGATATAAATCTATTTAGCATCTACCTAAACCAGACAAAGACATATAAAAATAGTACTTATTGATAAATATTACCTCCACTGTAAGGTAACATAAATGGTTTAGGGTGTGAAAAAGGGGTAAATTAGGAGAAATGATAGTAAAAACAATGGGATAAGATGTGAAAAAGGGTACAAAATTAGGGCCCAATATCCCCCATGCCAGAGGGAATGCATGTCCTCATGCAGTTGTCCTTTTCAAACTCAACCAGTTATAAAAAATTAGGTCATCCCTTCCTTCAAATTCCCTCCACATTGACTAGGAATTCCAAACCATGTTTTTCCTGCATTAATGACCGTTGAAATATTAGGGCTCACTCATGGGCATCAAGCCTCTTGATAGTCCTTAGTTGTTTCAGCTTTCAACTAATAAGCCACTTGTTCCTCATGACGAGTGCATCATTCTTGTAAGCTAGGGATAGATTCTCATTTTGATACTACTCATTAACTGTTTGAATATAATGAAACAACATCTTATACTTATGAGCCCTTTCCTTAAGTTTCTAATTCCTTTTCTATAACTTATCTAACGCCAGATGTAAATATTCATCACAACAAACTGAGGTATTATTATAAAGTATGGTTTGTTTATGTGACTAATCCCTTTGTGAGTTGACCCCACAAGTGTCTAGCTCTTCTGAGATTTAGATACCTGCTTATTATTGATTGGACCTTTGGCATATTGACCCTGTTGTGGCAAATTGCTTAAAATATCTTGGAGATTATCTATTAGTTTGTCTTCCTTATGTGGAAGATCCCCTTCTTCTTTGAGTACCCGAGAGGGGCTCTTTATTTCATGTTTCGAAGAGGAGAAAATGGTGACCGATTATCAGTCTTGAGTACCATATGTGGAAGCTTTTTGTCTATACATGATCCTAATGTGCTGCTGACCCTATGATGGGGTCAAAATCTAAGGGGCTACATTAGCTCCCACAAACTATTTTTCTATTGGTGAGACACCCGGTTTCGCAACCTCCACCTAAGGCCTTTTACGTTTTCTTGGTTGGGCTTCTTCAACTGTCACATCATTGTTAATAGGTTCACTCTTCTGTTCCATACTTCTTTTGCATCTCCTTCCCTTCGATACTAGGGTCAATTTTGAAGTAGATGAACTAGGGTTTACAGACTTCTTCAGGGGTTTTTCTGAATAGCTCTCCTATTTAGTAGACACGGGGGTTATCACAGGGCTCTGGCCTTGTTTAGAACTAGAATTAGGAGGATACTTGACTTATTGAACTAATTTCTTTGATCAGAGGCTAATAAGTCTTTGTCGACCCTTGGTTTGGTTTTCTTCACCAAGAAAATTTCAACCTAAAACTCTTCCAAAGACTTCTTACGCCAACTCAACTCATGAAAAAATATCATCTTGATAAGAGTGTGATGGCATACACTATTTTCAAGGTTTCTTGCAGTGGATTGAACACCCGTAACGAATTTATACAAAATTCTATGCATGAAAAATGGAAAATTGAATTCTCATCCAAATGAAAAGTGTAAGAGAAGCCTAATATGGTAAAGGAAAACAACGACATACATCCCCTCACAAGTGACAAGCCTATGTAATTCAGTGATGAGTGGGCATCATTCCTCCTCTATGTAGCTTCGTAGTACCCCCTTTGACTAGTTAATAAACTTGTATGCCGAGTTAATAATTTTAGCACAAACATCCGACTCAAGCAACCCTCTAAAATATTTCTTACCAATTAATGGAAATCTGGTTGCTCTTCTTATCAACTTTTCGGTCACTTTTATTTTCAAGCTTCGCACTCTTGCAACTTTCCCATCAAAACTCAACGCGAATTCCATTTCTACCCTGTCATTATAACCCTGGAATTTTTGCAAAAAATCCCTTCATCCCTTGTGCTCAAACTCAACCTTGCACATAGCATATTCTGAGCTCTTGCAGAATTGGGAAAATATGGGTTCATGGTAGTTAGCCCCCATGCCGAAGGTGAATCAATGTTGAAGGTTAGATGGAAAATAAAAGGAATCACCACTCAATTATTGACTGAGCTTAGTGATGAGACCGACAATCTTCATTTTTGGTGTTTCACATAGATTTAAATTCATTTGAAATGATGACTATGGAATTCCTAATTATGGTGCGAATTAGTTGTTTGTAAGAATGAGTAGGTAGTTGACATATGTATCACATGAATAGGAATGAATGGGAAGTGTAGTGGGATAGGATGGTTTAATATTAAATGAACATGGGGAAGATATGTAAATCGAGAGGAGGTAAATTACTATTAAGTTATATCATTTATATGCTTTGAATTAGTCTAAATAAATGGAAACTCACTCGTACCTTGATTTTACTGCACATTGATATTCAAGAACTCAAGACTAAGAATGATGGGGACAACTTGGTATTTAGATGAGTATCCTCTCCATTTGACGAATCGAAGATGATAAACATTATAATTACTAATGATCCAAAGTACCTACAATTTATATCTTCATTGATTTTAATGCTACTAGGTTGAATTTGATCCTACATAGCTTTCTTGGACTTAATATATAGAATTATAAGAAATCATTCAGTACCCAACTCAGTCTTAGAGTAGTATTGAATTAAGTATAAAACCTCTGAACTTTCTCATTGAATATGGAAATAGTGTAAAATTATGACTGCACTGAAAAAATGAATAGAACAATTCCATGAAATTCCATGTATGCCAAATGTAGACTGAAATTAGACTTCTAGTTGTTGTAGAATAATCTGGTGCCACCATTTCATGGATTTTGACTAGGCTTGGGATGATAACTGCCAATGGAATTTCAATTTTTGGGAGTATGAAATGCATAGAAGAATACTCCAAGGGGGATTTCTTTTTTGTACTTATTCTACTGAGCCTAAGAAAGGATAATTTTGTACTCAACAGAGCCCTATCTACTACTTCCTCATAAATTTAATGAGCACGAGTTAGCTGATGCTCAGGGTATTCATATTTAGAGCGACCAAAAAACCCAAAATAGACTCCAAGGAGTTTATTTTACGTACTTATTCTACTAATATCGGAAAAGAATAATTATGTAGTCAACAAATCCCTAACTACTATTGTCCCATTAATATTAATGAACCTAGGTCAATCAATGCTAGGAAAATTCTATTTTAGGGAGTCTTAAATGTTCACAATAAACTCTAGATCATCCTTTTTCATAAATAATATGTCAAGTCCGGATAAAGGAATAAACTTACACTTGACATATTGCCTCTTTATTCTATGTTAGTTTTGGAGGAAAAAAGAAAGGTTAGCCCACTATTATTTATACTATGTATATATATACATATATTAATTTGAAGAACCAACATGAGCTAGGTAAACTAACTCCATTTCTAGGTCTGGTATCACATTTTGCAAAAATTCTTGGCAAGAGAGAGGATAGTGGTAGATTTTTAGTCTGTGGCCATTTACCAAAAATGAGGTCTGATCATCATTGATGGATTTTATATTGACTAAGCCATTATCAAAAACTTCTTCCACTCTATAGGGTCCCAACCATCTGGTTGAAAATTTCCCTTTGAAATGTTTAAAGTTTCTATCATATAGCAGCGCCCAATGTCCTGGTTGAGATTTTTTTTTTTTGATGTACTTATCATGCCACTAGGCTCTCTATGTTAGGTTGTGTTATATTCTTTCACGACTATCCCATGCAGTTAACTAGGGAGTTAGAAGGGGGGCGAAGGCCCCCTTCATTGCATCGATTTCATAGCGGGGGGAGTCACAGGGGGTTTGAGGGGTGAAGATAACCCCACTTTATGGGGTCCAAGGTAGCGCCTCAAAAATTTTTGGTTTTAGACACTATATTAGGTTGGACGAACCTACCTATGGTTTTGTGCATGTTTTTCACACATGGTTTTTGGATGCAATGGTTTTTGGTCCATGGTTTTCGACGTGATGGTTTTTGGTCCATGGTATTGGATGCTTTGGCATGTATAAATATGTATTGTAACATTGAAAGGAACATAATGAAAAATCAATCCGGTAGTCTCAGTTTTGGGATCCAGGGGAAAATCTCTATGTATATGTGTTTTATGTGTTATGCTATCGCATTATTTATTTTCTGTGTTTTAGAATTCATATCCAGGTAATTTATGTACGAGGTTAAAATGTACATTTGGTATTAGAGCTGTTTTGGCTTCAAGGGGATGCCTTTGGTTTTGCTCAGGACTATGGTTGACCCCGTTCGGTGGGTGATCTACAGGGTCAATCCTGGTGGTGGAAGAAGATGGCGAGTAGTGGGAAGATAGAGAACATGAAATTTAATTGTCGGAGTCTTCAGTTGTGGAAACTAAAGATGGAGGATCTATTGGTGGATAAAGATCAATGGATCGCGGTAGATCCTAGTATTAAACCAACGAGAGTGTCTGATGAATAATGGAAGAAGTTGGATCAGAAGCTAAAGAGAACAATAGGATTGTGTGTCTCAGATTCAGTATTGCTGAATGTATCAAGGGAAGCTACGGCTAAAGCCTTGTGGGAAAAGTTAGGGACTTTGTACCAATCTATGTCTCTGGTGAATAAACTATTCCTATGGAAAATGTTGTATGACCTAGGGATGAAAGATGGAGACTCGGTGACAGAGCATCTGAATGCATTTAATATTGTGGTAAGTCAGTTATCATATGTTTATAAAAAAAATTTAGATGAAGATAAGTGCATTAGTTTGTTGTGTTCTCTACCAGATTCATGGGATAGTTTGGTTATTGCAATAGGTAGCAATGCAACTCCCTTGCAGTTTGATGAAATACTCTCATCCTTGATGACAGAGGAGATGAGATGGAAAAATATGGAGAGCCATAATGGTGATTCCTTGTTTGTATGAGGATAGTCCCAAAGTAGAAACAAAAATAAGCCATAGAGTGGGAGATCTAAATCTCCAGGAAAACTTGTAAAGGTGTTGTGCTGGAAATGCAGAAAGGAAGGGCACTACAAAAAGGATTGTAAATCTAAATCTCTTGACAAAGGAAAGGGATCTGATGATGCTCCTTTTGCAGAGGAAAAAACTACCTCAAATGAAGGTGGGGATGTGTACTTGGCTTATTCAAGTATGCATGTAGATCATGAGGCATGGTTGATTAAATCAAGTGCTTCCTTTCACTTCACTCCCCATAGAGAGTGGCTCTACAAGTATGAGAAATACGATGGTGGTGATGTCTTCTTAGGGGATGATAGGAAGGCTAGATACATTGGTTGCGGAAAAGTAAATTTGAATTTGGAAGGTGGAAGGGTTAGAACACTTTCGTGTGTTCTACATATTCCTGCATTGGGCAGAAATCTGATTTTTGTAAGCAAGCTAGATGATGCAGGTGTAAGAATAGTGTTTGAGAAGGATACCTACAAGATGATTCAGGGAGCACTGGTATTGATGTGGCATGTTTGGATTGGAACTCTGTATAATTTGCAAGGTAGGACTGTTGTTGATGGGTGCAATAGTTCTATGGTTCATGAAAGTGGAGCAGAAAATCTAGTGGTCTCTAGAGAGAAGACCATGTTCTGGTATCAAAGGCTTGAACATATCGGAGAGAAGGGCCTTTGAATACTTCGTGGTAAAGGTATGGTAGAAGGCATAAGTAATAGCTCTTTGGATTTTGATTTCTATGAAAATTTTGTATATGGGAAGCAGAATCAGGTGAGTTTCCCCTCTGGTGGTAGAGGGTGAAATAGATATTAGAGCTTGTGCACAATGATGTGTTTGGACTTGTGAAGGTTCCATCCCTAGGTAAGTCTATGTACTATGTATCATCTATAGATGATTTCTCAAGGAATACATGGATATATTTCCTTAAGAAGAAATCTGAAGTCTTTGATAGGTTTAAAGAATTTAAGGCTTTGGCAGAAAACCAGATAGAAAAGAAGATAAAGGTATTGAGGACAGATAACAATTGATAGTTTTGTAGTAAGGAATTTGAAGAATTCTATAAAAAGTGTGGTATAGAACGGCATAAGACTACTCCATATACACCTCAGCAAAATGGAGTTACAGAAAGAATGAATAAGACGTTAATGGAAAGGGAAAGAAGCATGCTCAGTGATGTGGGGTTAGGACATGAATTCTGGGCAGAGGTTGTGGAGACAACATGTTACCTGGTCAACATATCACCTTCACTAGTGTTGGAGGATAAGACTCCACAAGAGGTATGGACTGGTAAGAAAGCCTATCTTTCACATCTGAGGGTATTTGGATGTGATGCATATGTACATGTTCCAAAGGAGAAATGAATGAAGTTGGATAGTAAATCTGAAAAGTGCATCTTTATTGGGTATAAGGATGGTTTAAAGGGTTATAAAATTTGGAACCCAGTAACAAGGAAGGTTGTGTACAACAAAGATGTGGTGTTCAGAGAGGTGGAAGATGTCATTAAACATGAATTCCAAACAAAGGAACCTGAGAAGATAGAGTTTGAGCTAAAGGAGGAAGAATCAAACTCTACAACAAAGGAGGAATCAAAAGATGAAGATCAAAAAAAATTCGGATGTGAGAAGAATAATTCAAGAAACAAGGCAACTAGAAATATATAGTCCATCTGCTTTCTGCTCAAGTTTTTCTTTATCTATTACTAACGATGATCCTAGAACTATGAAGGAAGTAGTAGGTTTAGAGGATGGAAAACTCTGGAAAGAGGCCATGGTTGATGAAATGGCATCTTTGCACAAAAATGAGGATTGGGTTCTGGTGGAGTTGTCGACTAGAAGGAAACCCATTGGGAACAAATTGGTGTTCAAGAAGAAGACAAATGCAGAGGGAAAGGTGGAGAAATACAAAGCTCGATTGGTAGCAAAATGTTATTCCCAGGTTCTAGTAATTGATTTTAGTGATATTTTTTCTCCTATTGCCAAGGTAACTTCTATTAGATTACTTTTATCTGTTGTTGCTTCTTCTGATTTTGAGGTAGAATAGATGGATGTGAAGACAACATTTCTTCACAAGGATCTAGAAGAGGAGAGCTATATGAAGCAACTTGAAGGCTTTATGGTGAAGGGTAAGAAAGGATTAGTATGCAAGTTAAAGAAGTCTTTGTATGGGTTAAAATAGTCACCAAGTGTGTACTATTATAAATTTGATACATTTATATGGGGACTTGGCTTTACCATAAGCAAAGCAGATCAATATGTGTATTTTAAATTAATCGGTGATCGTGTTATTTATCTAGTCTTGTATCTGGATGACATGTTGTTGGATGGAAATGGCAAAGAAATTATCCAGGATTTGAAGACCCATTTGTCCTCCAAATTCGTCATGAAAGATCTTAGTGTTGCAAACTATATTTTGGGCATGGAAATTTAAAGAGATCGGAAAAAGAGGAAGCTTTGGTTAAACCAAAAGAAATATGTTGAGACAATATTACAGAGGTTTAATATGTAGGATCGTAAACCGGTGAAGGTTCCTATTCATGTAGGTGTAAATTTATTTGTTGAACAGTGTCCCAAGACACAAGAAAAGGAAGAGGACATGTCCCGTGTGCCATATGCAAGTGTAGTTGGTAGCTTGATGTATGCAATGGTCTGTACTTGACCAGGCATTGCACATGCAGTGGCAATATTGAGCAGGTTTATGTCAAAACCATGGAAGGAGCACTAGACAACAATGAAGTGGGTTTTTAGGTATTTGTGTGGCACTAGTGATTATGGTTTGTGCTATCAAGGAAGACCAGGATTGGACAAAGTATTGGATATTCATGGCTTTGGTGATGCAAACTGGGCTGGAAATCTGGATCAGAGAAGATCTACAAGTGGGTATGTGTTTAACCTATTTGGAGGTGCAATTAACTGGATGAGTAACAAACAATATGTAGTGGCACTATCAACTACAAAGGCAAAATACATGGCAACCACTCATGCAAGCAAGGAAGAAGTTTGGTTGCAGAGATTGTGTTCATGTATGGGGTTAGTACAGGGAGCTAGAACGATAGACTGTGACAGCCAAAGTGCAATTTTCTTGGCAAAGAACCCTGCATATCATTGAAAGACAAAGCACATTGATGTTCAGTATCACCTTGTCAGGGATATGATAGAAGATAAAAAGGTGTTGTTGGTAAAGGCGGACATTTTGAAAAATACTGTAGATGCATTGAAAAAATCTATGAGCTCTAAGAAGTTCTCTTGGTGTAGATAAATAATGGGTGTTGCAGGGTTGGATAAATCACTAAACTCTCTTTTCGCCCCCTATGGAAAGGAAACAACAAGTGGGAGAATGTTGGGTTGTGTTATATTCTTTCACGAATAGCCCACGTAGTTAACCAGTGGGTTAGAAGAGGGGGTGTCAAGGGGTTTGAGGGGTGCAGGTAACCCCACTCTATGGGGTCTGGGTAGACCTATCTATGTTTTTGTGCATGTTTTTCACGCATGGTTTTTGGATGCGATGGTTTTCAGTCCATGGTTTTGGACATGATGGTTTTCGGTCTATGGTATTGGATGCTTTCGGATGTATAAATATGTATTGTAACATTGAAAGGAACATAATGAAAAATCAAGTTGGTAGTCCCAGTTTTGGGATCCAAGTGAAAAGCTTTGTGTATATGTGTTTTATGTGTTATGCTCTCGCATTGTTTATCTTATGTGTTTTACAATTCGTATGCAGGTAATTTATGTACGAGGTTAAAACCTACACTCTGATCTTATAGTATCATAGTCCTTTGGAAGGCATATTGTCTTATTTCTTTAAGTTAGTTCAGCTAAATTGTTTGTTTCTAAGTTTCATTTAGATCCATTCCAAGTTGAGTAGCAATCCGAAATTTTTTTCCCTAAAATTCAATGGGGAGAAACACCTGCTTCCCATATAATAACTCATAAGGAGTATACCCTATCACATTCCTCCATGGTATCTGATAAGCCCATAACACTTCTTTCAACTTATTTTCCTAGACTCCATGGTGTAGCTAGATTGTTTTAGTGACGATGGACTCCAAGACTTTATTAGTGGACTCTACTTCTCCATTTTCCCGAGGGTGGTATGGGGTAGATATCTGGGTCTTTATCTGGTATTGTTCACTAATCGCCTTTACTAGTTTGGAAGTGAATTGTATCCCCTGATCGACGGCAATGTACCTAGGTACCCTAGATCACATGAAAATGTCTTCAAATAGGAAATATACAACAGATTTCTCAGTGGTAAAATATAAAGCCTTAGCTTCCACCCACTTCATAACATAATCAGTACAGACTAATATGTACCTCTTCTTCTTAAACATGGGAGAAATGGGCCTTACACAGTCCATTGCGCACTTTTCAAAAGGCTTTGTTGAGATCTGAGTATGAAGAGGCATCTCATCACTTGGAACATGCCTCCCCATTCTTTGGCAGCATCACAATTGGAAACAATCCTTTCGACATCTTTAAAAAGAGCAGGCCAATAATAACATGCATGTAGGACCTTACAAGTTGTTCTTTTTTCTGCAAAGTTCCCACCATAGGGTTCACTATGGAAATCTCTCAAGACATCGTACATTTCATCTTGCCACAGAAATATTCTCATGATAAAATCAGGCCCTCTATGGTACAAGTCTCCCTCTATCAAAAAATAGTTGGCACTTCGCTGCACAATCTCATGTTTCTTCCTAGTGGGTAGATTCTATGGCAACCTACCTGATACTAGATAGTTAGCCACATCAATAAACCAAGGAGTATGTGTTGAAATAACAAATAAATTCTGATCTAGAAAGTCATTCGGAACTGGTACTAGAGCTTTGTCTCGGGTAATATTCATTTAGGATAGGAAATATGCAGCTAAATTATCTCATATAGGCCTATCAATCACCGTGATATTGAATTCCTAAAGTAAGAGAAACCATCTAGTAATTATTCCATTAGTAATTGGCTTATTCATAAGGAAATTAATATCAGAGTGATTAGTATGGAAAAATGTTTCATAACTAGCAACATAGTGCCTAAATTTATTGATAGCATGGACTACTTCTAGTAATTCCTTTTTAGTGACTATGTAATTTAATTTTGAAGGTGAGATATCTTTTCTAACAAAATAAATAACATAAGGAATGTGATTCTCCTTTTTTCCTAGCACAAATCCAAGTGTTATATTTGATGCATCAGTATAAATGTGAAAAGGGAGAGACCATTTAGGTCCTCTCAATACTAGAGTAGTAGATAATTGTCCTTCATTTCCTAAAAAGAATTTTGAAAGTCAATATCCCATAGAAAATCAACATCTTTAGTCAGAACTTTAAATGTAGGTGGTGAAATTTGAGTGAAATTTTCAATAAGTTTCCTATCATAAACTGCATGTCTGAAAAAGCTTCTTACCTCCTTTTGTGATGTTGGGACTCAGATATGTGATCTTACCTCAATTTTTGCAGGGTCAACTTTTATCCCTTCTTGTGACACATGGTGACCCAAACCAATTCCCCTAATTTGAATCAATTTTAATTTTCTATTGTTGAGGTAAAAATGAGCTTCTTGACAACAAATCAACAAATTTTCCAAGTTTCACAAAGCCTACTGAAATTCATCACCATACACTGTGAATTCATCCATATAGACTTCCAAACAATTATGTATAAGATGAGCAAAGATAGCTAAGACAACTCTTTGAAAGGTAGTTGGAGAGTTGTACAGGCCGAAAGGAATAACTCTATAAGCATAGGTGCCCCATGGGAAGGTAAAAGTAGCCTTCTCTTGGTCTTCTAGGGCTATTTAATATGATTGTAGCCTTTGTACCCATCGAAGAAGGAGAAGTATTTTTTCCCTAATAGTGTATCAAGCACCTGCTCAATAAAAGGTAAAGGAAAATAACCCCTCAAGGTATCTTTACTAAGCTCTCTATAGTCAACACAAATTCACAATTTCCCATTTATCTTGGGAACTATAACCAAGGGAGATATCCATTTGCTGTCAGAGATGAGGCATATAAAATTTTCACTTAAAATTTTTTGCAATTCATCCTTGACAATTTCTTTGAGAGTTGGATGTTAGGTCCCTATAATACTAGTGATTAGCTCATTACTATTGTAGTGGTATCCCTTATTAATATTGTTGTGCCCCTATTGTCCCCATATTATTATTATTGTGCCCCATAGAATCCCTCTATTATTATTTTTGTGGCTTTATATTATTATTGTTAGGTCGGCTGGGTTATATTGTGACTCCTTAGACTCATATATATAGAAGGGAGGTTTTGTCATTTGAATCATCAAAGAATTGTTCATTTATGTAATGTAAAAGAGGTTTCCCCCTCGAAGAGGCTGAATTCTAAGGCATTGATCTATCTTTTCTATCTTTTTGGAGCTGGTTTCATAACATTTGGTATCAGAGCTTTGGATTCTAGGCATTCGCTGCACCAAATAGGTCATCCTGGCATTTTCACTATAATTTTTTTTCTACGATGTTTCAAAAGCTAAAAAAAATCCCATTTGAGATGAAATCGCACTGAACCTTAGATCTGAACTTCAGAGCATTTCGCACTATATTTGAGGAGATATGATCTGAGGAAGTTGGTCTTTTTGCAGACTCCTAGATTACATTCGAAATAGGTGACCTAGGGAAAATCGTCATAACTTTCTCTCTTAACATAAGATTGAAATTTCATAAGAAGGTATAGAAATAGGACATACTTTAGTTTGTTGCATATATTTTTTAGAGACAAAGGTCAAAACAGTGACTCGTGGCATGTCATACAAGTTTGCTCTATTGAACTAGTCTATAATCAGGTCACTATGGGAGATTTGGCATAACCCTTCCCTCGAGAATCCAATTTGGATCAGAATGGCGGAATTGGAAATAGGGCATACAGGGTTACTTTAGATCATAATTTTAGAACTGGATGATCCGAAATTACAGAGATACATCAGATTCAATATCAAGCTCCTACAAAGTTAAAAAAAGGTGTGTAGTTTTTTTTAATTTTTGCATAAGCTTAGTTTGAAAAATTAGTTTGAAGGAATTCAAAGGGAATAGTAAAGCATTATTATCGGTAATTGATGCCCTGAGGAGAGAAAATGCAAACACGTAGTAAGAAACCTGAAAGATCAAGCATGACTCATGAAGAAGAGGAAGAAATGCAACATGATATATCAAAATTATGAGACCAAGTGCAACAAGTGTCACTTGCACAAAAAGGTGTAGAAGCTAAGATGGATGGTTTAAAGAAAGGCATGGAAGCTAAGATGAATGGCATGGATGCTGAAATGGATGGAATGGATGATAAGATGGAAGAATTGAATATAAAATTGAATAAGTTGCTACAAGAAATGGTCATTAATGGTGAAAGGGTAGTAAAGGAAACTCATGATGAGAGCAAAAGAAATTTTAATCATGATTCCATAGACTCTAATGTTGGATCGAAGACCCACCATATTCCAAAAATAGATATGAGGAAGTTTGATGGCAAGGATCCCACAACATGGATATTACAGATGGAGCAATTTTTCAATCTAATGTGCAAAACACATAAAAGGTATGTATTGCAACTTTATATTTGGAACCAAATCAGTTTGTATCGTATTAATGGCTTTGCTCTCATAAACAAATTATCACTTGGGGAATTTTTATGGAAGAATTGACGGCACATTATGAGGATACAAAAAGAAACACTTTTTTTAGCCAATTGATTAGTCTCAAACAAAAGGTTTCGATAATGGAGCATAATGAGGAGTTCCAAAAACTGAACATAAGGTTAAAAACTATTCTAGAGGAGCATAGGATTGATGTGTTTTGAAGGATATCTTCATTGCTTTGTATCTGATAAACAGACACAATGGGTTAAATGATTGTCTCTGGCTAAATGGTGGTATAACACTTCCTTCCATACAACAACAAAAATGACCCCATTTATGGCACTTTATGGATATCAGCCACCATCATTCACATCATATTTAAGAGAAAATTCTAAGGTTCAAGCAATGGATCATCACATCGAACATCAACAAGAAGTCCTCCAACTCTTAAAGGATAACCTTGTGTTGGCATAGAATAGAATGAAACAACAAGCAAATCAACATCACAATGAAATAATTTTTGATGTAGGTGATTAGGTATTCCTATGACTACAACCATATAAACAAATGTCCCTCAAGCAAGCTAAGAAAGATAATAAATTATCAGTAAAGAATTATGGTCCATACAAGGTGTTGCAAAAGTTTGGTACTATGGCATACAAATTGGAGCTTCCTGCAGCTTCAAGTGCACCCAATTTTCCATGTTTCATGTTTAAAGAAGGATATAGGAGACAAGCTCCCAGTTCAAACAATATTGCCAGAACTTGACAAGGAATGAAAAATTATATTAGAATCAGAAGGAGTCACAGAAACAAGAACTTGATAGCTACAAAATTTATCAATTTTGGAGTATCTCATCAAGTGGAAGAACTTATCCACTGAATATTCCACACGGGAGGATGAGAATTTTATATAAAAGCATCCAGAACTGCTCAAGCGTTGAGGAAAACACTTTTTTGAAGGAGAGGGGCATGTTAGGTCCCTATAATACTAGTGATTACCCCATTACTATTGTAGTTGTATCCCTTATTAATATTGTTGTGCCCTTATTTGTCCCCATATTATTATTACTGTGCCCCATAGAATCCCTCTATTATTATTTTTGTGGCTTTATATTATTATTGTTAGGTTGGTTGGGTTATATTGTGACTCCTTAGACTTCTATATATAGAAAGTAGGTTTTGTCATTTGAATCATCCAAGAATTAGTCATTTATGTAATGTAAAGGAGGTTGCCCCCTCGAAAAGGTTGAATTCTAAGGCGTTGATCTATCTTTTCTATCTTTTTGGAGATGGTTTCATAACATTGGATATAATTGTCTTAGTGGTTGCCTAGTAGGCTTGATTTCTTCATTTGTGTAAATGTGGTGGGTACAAGTATCAGGATGGATCCCTTTCATATCTAAATAATCCCAAGCAAATTCTTCAGACTCTTTCTGAATCATATTTATCACTTTTGTCTATGTTATGTACATAATTCTTTATCAATCTATATTGTTTTTCTAGCGTTGCTTTCAATGGGTTGGGAATTTATTTCATTATTTTCTTCCAAAGCTTCCATTGTAAATGATGCAAATGCAACAAGGTGACAAGTTTCCTGAAATTCACTACAAAACATGATGATAGCCACTAAAAGAAATAGGATGATCTATGAAATTAATATCAGATAATAATTGTTGCAAAACAGGTTCTTCAGACTATTCTTGAAGCCCTCTTGATCATTCTAAAGTCAATAAAGGAAACATACAATATTATTTCCCATAGGGATTTTCCAACCAAAGACGTACTTCTTGAGTTAATTGGGTAGGTGGAAAAATAGTTAATGTTTGAATTTGTGACCCATTAAAAATATTAATTTCCCCACTTCTACACCCAATAACAACATCAACAGTGGCGATTGAAGGTTGCTCTAAAACTATTGGATGTCCGGGTTTAGTAGTTTTTGGAGAAATTACTATGAAAAGAATTGGTTATTCCCAGGAAGCTACTATTACCACTATGTCTTCTAGGACCCCCATAGGTTTAACAATGGACCTATTTGCTAACTACAACACAATGGGTGTAGGCCTTCTTTTAATTGTAATAATGTCATAGTGTCAACAATCATTTCACTTATGGTTGTCCCCAAGTCTACTAGAGTATTAGGAAGAAAAATTCCATTGATTTATATGGTTACTATGAGGTTCTATGGATAATCATATTTTGGTTGTAATCCAGATATCATTTCTGACATTTCACTAATTACTTTAATATTCTGATTTTTATTTTTCTTTCTTCCTGGATTTTTTATGTAGAGATCCCTAAGAATCTTAGTATAAAGAGGAATGTCTCTAATACCTTGCAACATAGGAATTTTTATGCATACATTCCTCAAGTCAAATTCCAAGTCATATTCTATGGGAGTTTCATCTTTCGTTACGAGAAATCTCTCCAAATAAGGAGGTTCCCTGGGTTCTAAGAGCTCTTTTGGTTCTCTTAGTTCACCGTTTTCTTCATTTTCTGCTAGTTTGGTGGTTTTATCCTTAGGTCCTATATGAGGATCCTCCTCTTCGATGAATATGGCTAATTTATTTTTATTAACCATTTTCCAAGACCTTAATTGAATTTTTTTTTAAGGGAATAAAAGTGATAACACAAGTGGGAAAGGGTTGCAGCTCCATATTCTATACAGGTTGAGGAGGTCTATTATTGGGATTAGCAATTAGTTGTGCAAGAAACTGTATTGTGCAAGGAGGGTTAAGAGATTGTTGCACTTGATGTGAAGATGAATTAGTGCTCTAAGGCTAGGAAAAGGGTTGTTGTACTAGAGGTGGTAATGGTAAGGAAGGTTGCTAAAAATAAGATGGATTATAACCTTGCTGAAATTGAGGGACATTTGATGCATAAGGCATGCAAGGTGGAAATTGATACTAAGGATATGGAGGTGCTTGGTTTTGAGGCTGAAAAGTGTTCCCATATAAATTCTATCTCCATCCTTTGTTCCAAGAAGAATTTTGAGGTGGTTTTGTAGGCCAGATAGGATAAAGTCATTGAGGATTCCATGGTTGATTTTGAGAAAAAACTTGCATATTAGGACCTTGATGAGTATTATTGTTTAGCCCCCTCCACGATGGTTTCCTAGCTGATTAAGGAAACTCACTAGTATCCCCCCCCTTGTAAATAACTTGTAATCCATGAAGGGAGTGGCATTGGTTAGTGGGGTGCTCATGTGTACAGATGCCACAAATGTCTACCATGTTAATGGGATATTCTCTCTCATTGTGCTTACTTTTGTACTTAGGACATAAAACAACCAAATAAACCTTTTCTTCCTCTTGTTTTCTCTTAATTTCCAAAGTATCCAATTGATCATTAATGGCGTTTATGATGTTTGTTTTAAAATTTTCCAAGAGGTTCTCCAAATCAATTTGAGTGACACCACCCTATACTAGTTTACAATTCATAGATATGTAATCCCTGGAGTTGTCACAAATTCTTTTTCCTACCTTAGCTTGAATTCTAGAATAAGTTCAGCATAGCTCAGCTATTTCAGCGAAGGGCTTCTTATAGATATCACCAAAACTTAAGAGATTTAGAGTTTCAATGCATTCTTCCCTTAACCCTTTTAACAAGATAGTCCTAAAGGTTCTCTCATCCAAATCACCTACACGAGATTTGTGATAGTTATAAAGGAATATTTCATGGTATTCCTGTAGACTCTCATCTTCCATATGTTGCATCATAAAAATATCATTAAGATATTTGCTTTTAGAGGAATCCTGATATTTTTTAAGAAAAATAGACTTCATATCATCCCAAGAGTAAATGGTGTGTTCTCGCAGACTCATAAACCATCTCAGGGTTGAATCTTTCAAGATAGCAGTAAATAACGTAAGTTTATGTTCATCATCATAGTAATTATAACTTCTATAAAGAATATCAAATTCAAATAGGAAAGACTCAGGGTCCTTAGAGGATGTACCAAGGAAAAGTGGAAGAGATTCCAAAGGTATATTCTTCATAGTAATATTTATGGTGATGTCCAGTATTGGAAATTGTAAGGTAGTTTTTGAACCCTCTTCATTTTCCTCAGTTCACCCTCTTGGCTCATCTCTCTTGTCATTATTCCCATTAAGTAAAGTGTGGATTATGTCATTATCCCCAACATTGGTACCACCATTATTTCTGTCTTTGTTTCGGTCACCTTTTATGTTCTCCTCACCACCTCCTCTATTAGCCATATTTGTTACAGGTTCAAAAGTAAGCCCAAGCATAGTATTCCAGCTATAACAAGATTCAACTGGATTTGTCCTAATATATCCAGGTCTGAAATCCCTTGCAGATCCTCTTATTGTCGATTCTACTTATGAAACTAACACCAATTTTGTGCTCACAGTAGCTACTAAGATAATTTTTTCTTACTGTGGTGTACTTTGAGGCTATGTTGCATCCTCTTGATGTGATACTTATTTTACTGCGACCACCTTTGTGGTAGATATTTCTCCATCCTCTCTGAATCCTACGTAACGATTATCGAGATTAGTTGAGGGTGTTTTCATGGGACCAAATAATTTTTCAAACAATTTTGCACTCTGAATAAATATACCCTTACTATCTCTAGGCCTACCTTTACTTTTGTGCATAAGAAAAATAAAACACTACAAATATTTACTAAAGAAAACAATAATTTGGAGTGACCCCACCATAGTGGATGTGTGGCTCTTCACTCATGTCTTACCGTACACTCTCTGCCCAATGATTTCCCTACAAAATCATTATCACACATAAATCCTTAAAGAAATATTACCCTGGACCATTTGCAACTCCCCAATAATGACACCAAAAATGTCAAGGCTTTTATATGTCGTTGAATTTCCTAAATTGAAATTATCAACCAAGATTCATAATGTTTGAGTTGCAATGCATTCTAGTTCAGATCCAAACTTATCTTGTGCAGATTTAGTGCAGAATTAAGTACATAACACTCACACTCTGTTTTTGACAATCACACCATGAGTTTCTTAAGTCAAGAAACCGATTTCACTATGTAACTCGAATCACGGTTACTAACATCTATTTCACACCTAAAACTCAGGTTACTATTTTGTTATAACTTCAACAACTCATTAAGAAATAAGATTAAAAAATACCTTTAACTATACTCTAATTAACTTTATTCAAAATCGTTACGCAAAGCTAATCCTCAGGGTACTACGAATCAAAAACAAAATCAATAATAACTGAAACCATTCCCTATGTACCACTTTATTCAAAACAAACTAAGCATATAAATCATATAACTTACGATTTTCTAACTTAGAACCAATATGAGTGATTAAACAACACACACACAGATTCAATTTATTTAATGATGAATAGGAATAAATTTAATCTAATATTACTATGAATTCAAGTAAATAATGAGATATCCATTGAAATGATTATTACACTACAACTTAAGCAATCATCACACAGGAAATTGAATAACTACACTGTAAATGATATGCAATTCTCCAAGTATCAACACTCGATCTATCTAAGAATGACACTCTGTTTCTAATCAATTCTGGGTATTCAAACTGAGCATAAGCTATAGGAGTCTTGTTCTAATTATATATAGATTCACATGTAATGAAACACTTCCATTCAAGACAGGAGATTCAATTTAAAACATAAGAATTCACTTCTTCATAAATTCATCTTAAATTGAAACCTTATTTTCTAGCATTCACGAAATTGGAAGAGTAATCACAGAAGTTAACGTATACAGAGTATGATTATAACAATTCTCCAAAGGCTTGCAAAGACTCAATAACATTAAACTTGTTATCTTCAACTCGGATCTGTAAAAAAATTAAAGGAAACTTTAGTACAAATTTAAGTGTAGAAATTCTAAAAATCATTAATGAAAGCGAATGAAAATTTAATTGTAGTTCTACCTAAAAAATTTGAAACACACTTCCTACGCAATGAAATTGTTACAAGACTTGGTCAAGGGTCCTAGTAGGCGCTTGCCACAATGTGGAACAAGCATAACCTAACTCAATACTCATATATCGAAGAGACATAAATGCTCCAATATGAATACAAGGTGAGATAATTTTATTAAAAACATGAGTAAAAAATATGTCTGAGAATTTGATCTTAACAAAATAGATTCAAATAGTATCATGCCAGAATCACTAGTTCAACCTATGCATATATATGTGCGTGTAACTCCACTTACAAAACATAGGGTGTTTTAAAGGATTCATACCTACCAAATAGTTACAAAAAATTTACTAAGAAGAGTAAAAATATTTGGGATCAAATAAATCATCAATTCTTGGCAACATGTATTTATTGTTTATATTTAATTTATTTAGTTTTCAGTAGCCAATACACAATCAAAGAGTGCCATCTTTCTTCCTTAAAAACAACACAGGGTTCATTGCACATATGGCATTGTCTGGATGGCTAGTGTCTGCAAGTGTGTTCACATTGATATCAACAATCATACTGGGATATGTGTTGGGATGTTGGCATTGCTTGATTGTTTGAAAGAGTTTTGGCATTGATGTAAACCATAATATCATGGATGTTTGCAGCATAAAATATTGGCTTTGATATCCCCTAGCCTAGCTGTGATGGTAATTGGGCTAGTTTAATGTGCTTGATCTGTCAAGCTCAGAGGGAGTCCTATGGTTTCGGTAGTCTATGGTAGAGAATCACCATATTACCAGGAATATTGGAAAAGCCATAAAATTATGGCTATGGTGGTTGGAGTCCCATAATGCCTCCGAAGAATAGGTTCTAGGCACAAGAAGAAGGGTCAAGGTGAAAATAAAAATGAAGATTTTACATATGCTTTTCAGGTAGTAAATGGGCTGAAAGCTTACATTGAACCTTCTCCATTTGAAAGTGCTCAAAAAGATATTTATAATGGTATGTGTAAGTCCATGAATGGCCATCGGGATCAAAAGTTATGGTTTTCTGAAGTTAGGATCTGGAAGTCCTAAGTAGGCCAAAATATCGAAGCAAGCTAGCATATCGGGACCTTGTAATTTCGTAACCTCAATGAAAATACTTTTGAGGAATGTTTTGATATGATACTAGGTAGCAGGGATAAATTTCATGACCCAATATTGGAAGGATAGATCAGTCAACATATCAAAGGTCAAAGAATTGGGACCTCAGAAGGTTAAAACATCGAGATGTCAATGGTTTACTTAGAAGGGACCCCAAATGACATGGAACCAAGGTAGCATGCAAAATTTCAAAATGGTGAAATATCAGAGGTTGGAGCACATCAATACCCGATATCAGAATCTCAAAGAAGATGTCATATCAGAAGATTGGAGATTGGAGAAGACTAGAACCTCAGAAGGTTGAGGCCATCGAAACCTCAAAACCTTGTAAGTCCTTATAAATTGCAATTCTTTGAAAGTTTCAAGGTCTGCAAAGGAGAAGAAATAAGAATGAAATTGTTGAAAAATCAATAATCAATGGACACTTACTCTCTCCTCCAACTGGAAAAATGGAAAAAGGTGATTGGCCCAAAGGAGCTAACGTGGTAGATGACATTAGCATGACATGGTTGTATGGTGGACACGTGGTAGTTTGGGTTGGCATATCGGAGGTTGGAGTTTTGTAACTCTTATCTAATTGTTTTGTATCAAAGTTCTGATATGATGAAAGGGGAATCAATTCACCCCCCCTCTTAGTATTAACATTGTTTCCAACAATTGGTATCAGAGCCTGGTACCTTCAAGAATATCTTAATTGCTAGAAGTTATATCAAAAGGAAATAATGGCTAATCGAGTTTGGCTAACAGTAGAAGGAGTTCCACTTTTAAATGGATCATAATATTATCTTTGGAAGATTAGAATTGAGGCCTACTTGATGATATTCAATGGACAAATTTGGTTGTATATGGAGAGATGAATGAGTTCAATAAATAACCCAAGGAAATCATCATGAAAGGGCTAGTTAAGTGAGATGCTGATAGCTTGAGGCATTGTGAGTCAGCAAAGGAAATGTTGGATAGATTTCAATGTCTATAGGGAGGAGAAGGATACATAGTCCAAGAGGAGGTCGAAGAACCTTGCTGCTTAAGTAGTGAACCTAAATCTGTGAATATTGCTAATGATGAGAAGAAGAAAAGGAAGAAGAAGAAGAAGGCATCCCAAAGGAAATATGTCAAAAATATTGAAGATATTCTTCCTATGAGTAGATTGTTGATCTTCATTGCAAGGATGGTGAAGAATAAGACCTGGATGAGAAGCCATGTGACTCTGAAGGTAAGATACTACTTTGTGTCCATTATAAGGACATAGGTTATTTAGCCACTAGATGTACATATTCTTCTTTTGAAGATAATTATAGTCATACATCTTATTTTTGTGAAGAGAGGCCTACATTTGTGGAAGTAGAAAATGAGAGTACCTTAGAGGAAGAAGAGAGATCCTCCGTGAGCTCATCCATAGGAGAAAATAACAGTACTCCTAGTAGTGATGAATAAGGTATATCCCTTAGACTTTTGGAAGACTCCATGGGCATAGAGATGAGTTTAGATATCTGTCATGACTCGGCTAGCACCTTTGATAATGAAGAAATGAATATGAATGAAAGTACCTACTTTAGAAAGAAGTTGATCTCTACTCTAAAAGAGATCAAGGACCTAACAGAGGAAACTATAAATTGAAAATATATGAGCTTTAGAATGAAATGTTGAGGAAAAAAATAGTTGATCTAAATGCTCAATAAGAATAGGCTAGAATACTGAGTGGAATATATACCATTCAACTAGATGAAAGAGAAGCTTACTATGAGAGACTATAAACTGAAGTAGTCTCATTGAGAAATCACTTAGAAAATTGAAATAAAGAGTTGTCTCAATATTAGAAGCTTGAGGAGAGCACAAAGATGCTTTCTAAGAAAATATACCATCTCATCAAGGTTGGTTTTGGTTTCAAAGAAGAAACAAGCTCCAAGAAGGAAAAGGCTAGAGGGTCAGCTATCCAAGTAAGCATAGTTGAAGGTCCCAACAACAACAAGGGAAGAGAGGTTGTTGGAAAACAACAGCAGCAAAAGGAGCATCAACATCAAGAGAATAAAAATGAAAAACAAAAGGATAATAAGAAACAACAAGTAGAGAAATAGAATAGAGCTAGGGAATTGCAAGAAAGGGTGCAATATAGTAATGTAAATTGTCATGGAAAGCACATGAAGAACCAATAGAGGTCAATTCCTCATCAAGGAAAAAGCCTTCAAAGAAGTTAACCTCTATCATCAGAAGCCTTTTTATGGGTATTGCTTTTCTTGCAATAATTTTTAACATAAAGACATGCATTATAGATGGCATGCAGGAAAACAAAGTGTGTGGAGAAATAGTAGGAGAAGGAATGATTGCAATAGTAGAGGTCATGAAAAGATTGTTGTCAGTGATATAAATTCCTTTTCCCCATTTTTAAGCCTTATTAAATGCTACAATTGTGCCAACTTTAGGGATATCGAAGCACATCGCAGATAAAATGGGATAAAGCTCGCTTCTCAAATGATGTAGCAAAATGAAGAATGTTTTCCATTAAGGATGAGAAGACACAGTGGAGTAGAGGAATACAAGTGTTTCCTTAGTGCTCTATGCCAAAAGAGAAAGATGAAAAGAGGAGGGATAAATTAGAAGAACGATCCTCTTACCCTGATGGTGGACCCTTCCATTAGGAATAAAGGAATCAAGAATATTTGTGTGAAGAAAGAGGAATGAAAGGAGACTATTCCCCTAGCCATGCATAACCAAGAGAGAGACGAAACATGGGGAAAGAAGAAGCTGGAAACAAATGCTTCTGTCAGGATTTGACCTATGAAATTTTAGAAGGAGGAGGATGGCCTACTCAGAGGGAGTAGATCCCCTATTTCTCTTCAGTAAAAGAAGAGAATGGGCTCAAAGGAAGCTGAATGAGTCAGATCTTGGAAGCTAGAAGGAAAAGAAAGAGAACTGTATCTAATTGTTGAAGCTATGGTTCAGTTACCTTGCTAATTATAGTGATGATTTTTTTTTGTTTTAAATGTATTAGCATTGCAAGAGAAGAAGAAAGTGTAGCTTGCTTGAGTTCAGGTGGAGTACACAACAATATCTTACGTTGTGGGAAGAGGAAGATTGGTTGCCGCAAATGCGTGTAATTAGAGGAATCCCATAATCAAGTCAGTTCCACAGGGTCAGTCCCCACATAGAAGCAATGAATTTGATGTAGGAGATCAGAGAGAATTGGCTCAGGAGGAGCTACTTTAGTAAGTAGTAGTAGGCAATGATCATCAACCTCAAGAAGAAATATTGATGTGTAAATAAAAGGTTTCAATCTTAGGTTACATTCCCTTATTTCATTTATATTGTGAATATGATTATGCCTAGAAGTATTGTGTTCATGAAACACTATTTTTACGAGATTTGAATGTCCCTTAACCTTCAATTGTTATCACTATGTTAGTTGATAGTCTTCGGTTCAAGTGGAGAAACATTTTTGTGAAAATTGAAAATTATTTTTTAGAGGATGTATTAGACTTTTCCTGGTACATTTTCCAATTTGTATCAAATGTTTGGTGCAATTGGTATTATTGAAGCGGTAGTCCCTATTGTAGAATTATGACCTGAACATGAGAAGAAGTGGTTAAAATGATGAGGGGAAGTGAGCATAGAGGATGAAGGAGTGGCCTAAGGCATTCAGAATTGGAGTACATCAAAGAAGAGGCAATATATGTTTAGGAGGAGGATATCACATATGTACAATTTTATAAAGTAGCAACAACGATCAATCCTTGAAGAAAAATATGTAGAGAAGAAAGCACATAAGAAACTAGATCATTGGTCAATGGAAGTCGATGATTGCATGGGGAAAAAGGAAACTTGTAGCCCTTTACCATTGATGTCAAATGGGAAGAGAATTAAGCAAAGTATTTCAACATAAATCACATAAGAGAAATTTTTGGCTGACACGTTTCGAACCAACAAGTGTGGTTCATTATCTAGTCCTGATAATGAACCACACTTCTTGGTTTGAAACGCATCGGTCAAAAATTTCTTTTATGTGATTTCTACCGAATGACTTTTCTTAATTCGCTATGGATCACAGAAGCTTCAATACATAAATTACTACCCTATAGGGAAGATAATTATTGGAGGAGTTGTGGATAAGTTGTGATGGCCCATGTATATGAGAGAAATCCATTGGTGGCTTATGCAAAAGAATTATGGAAAAAGCATGAGGATTGGCCATAGAAGTGAAGTGATGAGGTTGAGTTGTTGTCATCATTGCCAAAGGGGGATATTGTTGGATAGTTGATATTGTCTAGATGGCTAGTGGCTGCAAGTGTGTTGGAATTGATGTCAAAAATCATGCTGGGAGATGTTTTGGGTAGTTTTCATCGACTAACTATTGGCAAGAGTGCTGGCATTAATGTAAATTAGACTAGCATGGATGTTTGTGGCAAGAAATGTTGGCTTTGATGTCCCCTAGCCTAACTATGATGGTATTCGGATCGTTTGATGTGCTTGATGTGTTAAGCTCATGGGGATTCCTTTGGTTGCTATAGTCTCTGGTAGAGAATCACCATAGTAGCAAGATTATTGGAGAAGAAATAAAATGATGACTATGGTGGTTGGGAGTCCCATAATGGATCTGAAGAACAAGTTCTAGGAAAAAGAAGAAGGGTCAAGGTGGAAAGAACAATAGAGTGTTTGTAGCTATTTTTCAGGTAGAAAATGGGCTCAAAGCCTAGATCAGACCTTCTTCACTGTAAATTTATCTGAAAGATATTTCTAATGGTATGTGGAAGTCCATGAATGTCCATTAGGATCAAAATTTATGGACTGCCGAAGATGGGACCTTGAAGTCTTAACAAGGCCAAAATATTAGAGTAAGACAACATATCGGGACCCCAGAATTTCATAACCTTAATGAAATTCCTTTGAGAAAAGTTGTGATCTAATACTAGGGAACAAAGGCTAAATTTCAAGATCCGATATCGGAAGGACAAAATAGGTAGCATATTGGAGGTCAAAGCCTCGAGACCTTGGAAGGTCAAAACATTGGGACCTCAGAAGTTTAGTTAAAAGGGACCGAGATGACATGGAACTAAGGTAGGAGGAAAAATTTTGGAAGGCTAAAATATCAGAGGTTAGAGCACATTAGGACCCGATATTATAACCTTATAGAAAACGGCATATCAAAATATCAAAATATGGATGCCATTGGAACACCAGAGGTTGCAGTGGACTAGAACCTCAGAAGGTCAAGTAGATAAAATCCTCTTAAGTCCTTATAAATTGCAATTCTATGAAAGTGTTGAGGTTTGTGAAGGAGAAGAAATATATATAAAATCATTGAAAAACCAAGAAGTGGTGGACCCTCTCTTTCTCATCCAATTGGACAAATGGAAGAAGGTGATCGACACTGAGGAGTTGACAAGAAAAATGATGTCATCATGATATGACTATAGAAACCCAACAGAAACAAGGGTGAGAGCTATTCACATAAAGATAGTCCCCCGACGGGAGCATAAAGGAACTAGCACCTAATAAAAAAGTCTATGGTTTGAGGCAGTGATCATATGAGAAAGAAGGCGATAATGGGGTTAAGCACTAAGGGTCTAAAGGCATCAAAATTGTGTGATTTCATAACATTAGTTTAATATAAGCTACGATAAGTTGTGGATCTAAAATTGCACTATGGTGTAAAATCTCTGAAATAGTAGCACAAAGTTGTATGGAAGATGGTTGAGTTAGAAGCAAGGACCATGATCATGCAGAGTAGTTGTTCAATGGAGTCAATGGTGATGAGGACCACGATATGCAGAAAAGAGTGTTGAGGCTTGTGTCGAAGTTGAAAGAAATCCATCCCTAGTCTTCCTTTCCACACCTTAATGAGTTAAATGAAGTGGATAG
Source organism: Pinus taeda (assembly GCA_000404065.3). NCBI lineage: Eukaryota > Viridiplantae > Streptophyta > Pinopsida > Pinales > Pinaceae > Pinus > Pinus taeda. The sequence continues at coordinate 44,771 of APFE031592173.1, read as the reverse complement.
AAGCCATGCTGAAGTACTTTCAAGCTCCGTGAGCAATGAATAAGCATGGATAGCCTAAGGACAGGATATATTTTCATAGAGAGGACAATGCATGGTTGAAGTGTACAGGTGGACTGAGAATTAATTCTTCATATGGAGGTCACTCAGATGCCAATTCTTAGTGATTAATGAGGTAGCAAGATCCAATTAGATGTAACATCAGGATGGAGAGCCATGTATAGGTACACTCAGGAAGTGTGGAAATAGGAAACAAAGGTAGCATTAACCAGTGTGCAGCAAAGGAACAAAACAGAGGAGAACACTTGAGAAATATGGGGGGGAATGGTAGCATTGTAGAGTATGTTGTGTGGAAATATTTCTTTGAGTGCGTGTGCTGTTGTGTGAGACCAAGTGAGCATGTTCTGCAGGGAAAGGCTGAGAGTGACTAAGAAGAAGAAAGAGACCACATGAGAGGTTGTTCTGTTGTATGAGAAGATGCCAAAGGTGCCTACGTAGAGGAAGAAGGTTGAGTGAGCTTGTGTTCTGTGAGAGGCTAAAAGAGCCTATGGATATAAGGGGCCAAGTGTTGAAGGCATGTTGTTGATAGCATAAGGTCAAGAACTGTGTATGTTGTTGAAGAGTAGAGGACTGTGAATAGTAGAATACTTCTTGGGATGTCATGAATGACTGTTGATGAGAAGAATAATAGATTGTAACAAAGTGAGTAGAGGATAGAGAAGAATGTTGATATCAGGTAGAGTGGCTACCAATTACCATGAACATTGAGTTCCTATTTGAGTGTGGGTAGGAACCTGTATTCAAGAAGTTTGTGCTTCCATCTCTAGTGGGTGCATGAGAAGGCTTGGGGGTCAGTTCCTTTAGAATTTGGTGTTGGCATAAATCCAAGGAGCTAAAAATTGGTGCTTGCAACAAATCTGTGAAGTTGGTGCTTCACATGGTGCTTCTGCTAAGATGGATAGGTGCTTACAAAAGGAGGGAGTTGGTGCTTCCTGCTAGTGGATGCTAGCAAACAATTAAAGGTTGTGGTTGCTTCTTTTGAGTGCTACATCACAAACAAATAGATGTAATAGAGTAGCTTCTCTAATTTTACATCAATAACAACAACAAGCTTTGGTGGTTTTTTCCCAAAAGGGTTTTCATGTAAAACTTTTGTGTCTCATGTGTATTCTTCTCATGCTGTGTGGTTGTATGTTGATTTCATATCATTACCACTTGATATGTTGTTGATGGTTATATGGATGTTTCAAAGATTGAATAAGAAATATAAATTGGCATAAAAATTTAAATTAGCCTTAATACTAACTCACCACCCTAGTATTAACATTGTTTCCAATAGGGACTCCCCAAGGTGATACACTTGGGCTAGTGTACCATTTATCAAGTAACTCATACAATTACATATTAGGTTATATTAGTTCAGGTATGATCATGTGGTAAGTGTCATTTTACACTTGGGTTGATCCTTACACTAATTTTATAGTAAAGTCAATATCCCTCATAGTAGGTAGCCCCAAAATTTCCTCTAGAAATACATCAACAAACCCTTGAATAACAGGTGTATTCTCCAAAATTCTTGTGTTATCTTTAGAGTTGGTATTTCCTACTTGCACAACATATATCGTATAACCCTTCCTAATGTATTTTCCTAAATAGGTAGTTGTAATAGGTCATAGATTAATATGCCTTTCAATTCCCTGAATTTCCTCTCTAACACCCTCTTTAGTGAGGAAACTAGTGGTTTTTTTCTTACATTCCGCCAAGGAATAATGTGATTCTTACGAGTCTATTCCAATTATCACATCATAGGATCTTAAAGGAAACATATTTAAATTCACCTTAATTTGTTGTCCCACTATTTCAATAGGTCAATTATCTACTTTTGCAGTCAGTCTTCTATTAGCCTCAGTACCTAGTTGCACTAACTAGCGGTTTTAAATTTGGTGGCCTGCAAATGGCCCAACTTGATTATTTTGGAATGACATAACTCCTGATTTCATATGGGTGTATTAAAATAGAACAAAAATGGTTAGTTATTTTACCTTCAAGTTCTACCATCGGACGTTGATATTCAACTTGATGATGGTCCAAAGCAACATTAATTATTGGTATATTTCTTGTTATCTCCCCAACTGTAGATGCTTCTTGATATTAGTAGCCTACTCTATTCTGGTGTGGTGAGGGAAATTTTAATAATAGTGGGGCTCCCCGTAGCCATAGCACTGTAAGGGGGTTTATATGATTAAATGGGTTATGGTTAGCTTGACACCTCAACTTGTCTGGTTTCACTTTGCAACTTACATTTTTGTTGGTTCTTCTCTGAAATTCTATTTTGTTTTTTTTGTTTTTGTTTTTGCATTCTTAACACCCACAACTTTCGCATTCTTAGTGCTCTAGAAATTATTATGTCCCTTTTTATTTGGCCAAATCTTGCCACTTTTCCCTTTTTGCTTCATTTGCTAGTAATAAATTTAGGCTTTCCGCATAACTTCATCCATTATCTTCGGATTATCAAACTCTAACATCTCGTTCATGAAAACTAGCAAAATATTAATAAAGAGTTGCACCTTTCTCTTAACAAATGTAGGGGACATATCTAAATAAATACCTAAACCTAGTTACATATTCATCCATAGACAAATGTCCCAATTTCAAATCATGAAATTCTTTTGTTTCTTCATCATAGAACTGTTCTATTAAATTTTTTTCCTTGAAATATTTTTGAAAATTGTTCGAGGTCAATAATAGTTCATTCATTCCCTAGAGAGCATTAATTTCTTCTCACCATAGGTTGCATTTACCTTACAACTTGTAAATTTCCATCCTAGCTTTTCAATTGTTATCATACTCATAAATGTGAAAGTATTTATTCATGTTAATATGCCAAGCTTCAATAACTTCCTCCACCTCTATGTCAAATGCCATGGGTTCAATCATCTTGAATTTTTTTTACAGTTCAAGGTTTTGTCTCTTGGCCCCTTTTCCACCAGAAACATTGTCATATCATTCTTCTTATCATTTTTACCTCCCTCAAGTTCGAGATTATTTTCTCTTTGTCGGTGTGCTTAAGTCCTAATTCCATTACCAATACTTGGATTTGGATCTCTTTGATTATGTTTATTTTAAAGGTTCTTCATGATTCTCTCTTGTTCTTGTCTCAATCTCTTGTTATCAACCCTCGAATTCGTCATTTCAACTCACAACTATTGAACTATTTCTAAGAACATAACACTTGTGATGCAAGTTTCCTCTCCCAACTCAACTCACATTTACGAATTAGCTTATGCAATTGGTACAGACCCAATTTGTTGGGTCCCTATAATACTAGTGATTACCCCATTACTATTGTAGTTATACCCATTATTAATATTGTTGTGCCCCTATTGCCCCCATATTGTTATTGTTGTGCCCCATAGAATCCCTCTATTGTTATTTTTGTGGCTTTATATTATTATTGTTAGGTCAGCCAGATTATATTGTGATCCTTAGACTCCTATATATAGAAGAGGTTTAGGTCATTTTGAATCATCCAAGAATTGCTCATTTATGTAATGTAAAGGAGGTTGCCCCCTCGAAGAGGCTGAATTCTAAGGTGTTGACCTATCTTTTCTATCTTTTCCTGAGCTGGTTTTATAACATTTGGTATCAGAGCTTTGGATTCTAGGGTTTTGCTGCTCCAAACAGGTCATCATTGCATTTTCACTATAACTATTTTTCTGTGATGTTTCAGAAGTCACAAAAAAAACCCATTTGAGAAGAAATCGCTCTGAATCGTGGGTCCAAATTTCGGATCTTTTCGCACTATATTTGCGGAGATATGATCTGAGGAAGTTGGTCTTTTTGCAGACTCCTAAATTACATTCCAAACAGGTGACGTGGGGAAAATCATCATAAATTTCTCTCTAGGGATCGGATTGAAATTGCATAAGAAGGTACAGAAAGAGAACGGACTGTAGTTTTGTTGTATGCATTTTTTAGATCCAGAGGTCCAAACAGTGACTCGTGGTATGTCGTACAAGTTCGCTCTACTTAACTAGTCTATAATCAAGTCACTGTGGGAGATTTCACATAACTCTTCCTTGGAGAATCCAATTTGGGTCAGACTTGTGGCATTGGAAAGAGGACACAGAGGGCTACTACAGACCACAAATTCAGGACTAGATGATCCGAAAGTACAGAGATACATCAGAGGAAATATCGAGCTCCTACAAAGTGAAGAAAGGTGTGTAGATTTTCTTAAATTTTGCTTAAGCTTGGTTTGAAAATTTATTTTGAAGGAATTCAAAGGGCATAGTAGAGAATTATTATCGGTAACTAATGCTCCGAGGAAAGAAAATGTAAACACCTAGTAAGGAACCTGAAAGCTCTAGCATGACTCATGAAGAAGAGGAAGAAATGCAAC
>APFE031592173.1:4168-35479 GCA_000404065.3 Pinus taeda | reverse complement strand
GATGAGAATTTTATACAAAAGCATCCATAACTACTCAAGCATTGAGGACAACACTTTTTTGAAGGAGAGGGGAATGTTGGGTCCCTATAATACTAGTGATTACCCCATTACTATTGTAGTTATACCCCTTATTAATATTGTTGTGCCCCTATTGTCCCCTTATTGTTATTACTGTGCCCCATAGAATCCCTCTATTGTTATTTTTGTGGCTTTATATTATTATTGTTATGTCGGCTGGGTTATATTGTGACTCCTTAGACTCCTATATATAGAAAGGAAGTTTTTTCATTTGAATCATCCAAGAATTGTTCATTTATGTAATATAAAGGAGGTTGCCCCCTCGAAGAGGCTGAATTATAAGGCGTTGATCTATATTTTCTATATTTTCTTGAGCTGGTTTCATAACACAATTCCTATAGTTGGTTCCAATACTAGTGTGATTCTAGCTCCTATCCTCATCCTTTTCTCATTTTATGCATCATTAACGCATTTTTTTACTTCATATTTTTCGAAACATGCCACCGTGTTGAAACCGTGGGTCTGATACCACTTTTAACATCCATGGGTAAAAAATAAAAAAATAATCAACAAGTCATTAAGGTTACATGATAACTTGTCATATTTATAGTAATTAGTCCATCATAATGTTTTAATCCATTTTTTTACTACATATACATAACACATCTTGGAACATGACACTATGCAAATTGTAGGTGATAATTATGAAATTGGAGAGTGGACATAATATTAGAGTGATTCTGGAGTATTATATCAATACCATTGGATGGATTTTCACTAGTATTTACATGAGTTCATATAAGTTATTTGTTCATTTTTTCCTACTTCTGGGCACACTATATATTTGCATTGAATATTATGCTAAGGTTTGTGTATTTACCCTACTCATTGTTCACATAATGCAGGGAGAGTGACTCTCAAAATTTTTGTTGGAGGTACTAGCACTATGATTCTTGACATGGTTTCATTATTTTGATATTTATATAGAGTTATGATTTATAGCCTTGAGAAATACACTTATTATCCCCTCATAAACTATATCCCATGCATCTTGGAAGGTTCTTGACTAACCATTGGTCCTAATAGGGTCATTCCATAAATTTTTTTACACCTGATATTTGTTTTTTACTAATAATCGTATAAATGGTTATAACCATCAACAAAAGAACAAAGTGCACACATCGAAATGGAAATTCAAATATGTTTATACCATAAAATACAAGTGGTCAATCACGAACCTTCCAAGATGTGCTTCTATTTAGGTAGTTGGGCCTGAGGACTAACCCAGTCTCCCATCGAGGTCCTATTTTCTTGCAATTAGCTCTTTTAGAGAACATGTACACTATATAATACAATTTTGGACTAAAGTTCATATCCATTGATATAATTAAGGATTTTCCCCTAGTACATTAACAAGTGAAGACTTCCCTTATAGGAAATATAAACATATTCTTTTCCTCTTTTCATTTCTACACTCAACGACAATATTTGCAATTCTTCTTAGGTGCTAATATCAGGGGTTATTTTTTTTTACAAAATCCCTTACAATTTAGTTTGTTTAGCCTTTCTTTTATATACATATTCAGTTCAAGACCTAAAATTACATTTAGAGTATTAATAATATAATACTCCATATACTAGAGTTCTAGACTAATTGTTTCTACTCAAAAGACAAAGGAACATAGTCTTCATTGTTTTATTTGATAACTAGTTTAATCAGTGATGAGCCCCAAAAATGGGTAATTATATGGGCTCATTTGGCCTCCTAATTCAACTTAATCCACATTCTCATTAGTTTATTGGATGTTTTTTATTATATTTATGCTAATAGAGTGAATTGGGTTAGTCATTATGCCAAAAAGTCTAATGTGTGCTTTATGCACATTTTTGGTCAATTTTGAGACAAAATCAAAGGTTTAAATGAGCACTTGGCAACCAAATTCGTGGAAGAACAAGGGAGAGGATTTGTAGGAAGGTGTCTCCTTAATTTATGAGCCCTTACCTTGAATTCTCCATCAAAAATGCGGAGCACAAGAGGCAACCAAGCAAGTCAAGTAGGATTGCTGTTAACTGCAAGTTTTGGCAGCCGAGTCCCTAAAGTTTAGGAGGACTGTTGGGGTCCTCAATTTGTATAAATAAGAACGCTTAGGGCCTCATTTGGGTTAGTTAGGAGTTATTCATATTTTATTTAGATTTTATTCAGTAGGTTAGCACTTTAGTGCAACTCTGTATCAACACATTTTCGAGCTTTTTCTTGTAGACAGTTTTTGGGATGTAACTATTATTTTTTCATCAATAAAGATGAATCTAGCTTTGCACCAGCTCTGATATTCCTTAGGAGGTTGTAGCTCTTGGTTTTGGGTCCAACCCATGTGCCAGTACCTCCTTTGTGCACTTTTATGTGTCTTTGCTGCATTCATGGAATAATGTTTGTTATCTAGATTAAGATCTTTCTTTGTTAGTTAGGTTGTTTTTGATGATTGAAATATCTTTTCATGCTTCAGGTTGATTTGATAGGTTGGTAATAGAAAATGTGTTTAAAAAGGCCATCAAGCCACCCTTGATCTCACCTCTCCCTCCTTGGGACCATGAGCTGAGACCAAGGTGTCCTTGGTGCCACAAAAACATTATTCTTGCTTCTTCATGCAATTGCTAGTGTTAGATTCTTAGTTGCAAAAGTTGATACCAGTTATGATTACATGATTAGATCTATTCTTGCTTGGTTTTCATAGTTTTTTTACATGATTTTATGCAAATAAACTTCTGTCCATCAAGATTTCTGGTATTTAGCTCAAATTAAGTCAAAATAGCTAGATCTTTGGTTTTCCTAGTCTTTGTTTGATCAACTTTGGAAAATAACATGTAGAACACCTGTGATACCTCCTTGCCTACCATTCCTACATAATACAACCTACTCCAACCCATAATCCAAAATTCCTTCCCTTCATTTTCACATTTTCTCACTTTGCCCTAATTTCTACATTCTTGTGCATCATTGCTCCCTCCATCCTTGAATAAATCTAATCATCTTAATCACTCCTTAGCCTCATTCAGCAGATCTTAGACCCCTTAACATCGTTATCCAACCTCCATTTCCACTTTCCCACCATTTTTCGACCATCAACCCTCCAAAATCCTCTTTCCGATCTTCATATAGAACATCCTGTAGAACCCCTGCAGACTTCCTATAGAAGTTCACCTGAGCGTTTTTTCAAGATATGATCACTGTGAAACTCTCCAGAAGGGTGCTAGGGAACCCTTAGACCCCTTCACATCCTCATACAACCTCCATTTCCACTTTTCCACCGTTTTTCCACCATCAACCCTCCAAAACCCTCTTTCGGAACATCCAATAGAACATCCTATAGAACCCCTGCAGACTTCCTGTAGAAGATCATGTGAGTAGTTTCTCGTGATTTGATCATGGTGAAACTCTCTAGAAGGGTGTTAGGTACCCCTTAGGCCCTCTTCTCACCTTCCCAACCTCTTGCAAGTGCCTACTCCATTTCCTTTCACCAATCAACCTTTGCACGGTTAAAACAATTAAAGCACATGCATAATAATTCTGACAACTTACCCAAAAATACAAAAAGATGTTTTTTTCCAAATTTTATTGTAGAAGTAGTTTAGTCACATGCATTTTACCTTTCTAAAATTAAATGGCATCCATTCCCACCGCTTTCATCTCTTTTCTTGCACTAGTAGGGTTATTCGGTAAAACTAGGGTTTGTTAGGGTTTGCATTTCGTTTCAGCTTTCAGCTTCTTTCTGCAAGTAGACTAGCCTCTTTTCAGTTAGCTTTCATCCATCACAGTTAAAATCTTCTTCTAAAAGCTCATAGAAGTTGGCTTAAGCTCCTAGCGTACTTGTGCCCATTGATCAAGTGATAGTCGCGGCAACAGCTAGTACTTGTGCATATAGCTTTGTCGCTTCCAAGTTTGTTATGAACTACCGGGTTGATAAAAGTAAAGAAGCGAGCCCTAGGAGTTGCAGCATTATTGCTGCAATAATGGAGCTCACCATTCAATACAACAACCGTAGAGTCATATCAATCATAATTTACCCATTCCATCCATAGTTCTTTCTAGAAAAAATGTATTCCATATCATTGTAAAAGTACTACTAGGTTTAGAAACAATATACTTATCTCTATAAATTTAGACAACCAAGTAACTTGAACCAAGAAAAATACCCATCCTCCCAACCAAAAAGACTAGAAATTATGTCTAGTACTCTCCCCAATCCTTTCAAATTATAGATTAGTTAAAAGACAATGTCCAACTAGGTTTGTTCCTAGGCATGAAGACTACCCAGTCTAACCTAGAACTTATAGACTCACAAGTATATTTAGGGATTCCACATGCTCACATTTCAATGAAAAAATATCATTCTGGCAGTGTCCTACCTCACCTCAACTATTTCCTATTCAAGGTTTCTAGTTCTCTTCATCTCTTCTTTCAAGATGCCTCCATCCTTCTCCTCCTTCCTTCCTTAGCATTTTTTTTCCCACTAAGATGTTTTATCTCTAAGGGGAGAGAGAGAAAAAATATATCTAAATGTTTGTTAATTCAAAATATCATTTAGGGTCTTTTCCCATGAGTTCCAACACTTATCATAATTTTTATTTTCCTTTTAAACAAAACTAAATTAAAATAAACTTTTAAATACTAAAGTTTCACTAGGATTTTTCACTAATCCTATAAGTTACCAAGTCTCGTGTAGAAAAAATAATAAAAATATATCTATAGTACGTGGGGTTGTTACACACAATTCAACCCTTTAAGGAGCTTGTTCATTTGCATTAGAAATAAATCCAATTTAGCTACTATTTTCTCTGCTTATCCAATTTCTCTAGACATATTTTCGTTTTTTCGGTGGCGCATCAATTAAGTCTCTTTTAGTAACTAGATTCTCCATTGTTTATTAAAAGGGGTCTTAAATGACCATTTCCCCTTTCTTCTCAATATATTGGAGAATGGTATTTAATTCCCCTCCTACAATGTTGTTATTATGCCACTACTTTTCTTTTAAAGAGATTAATGAATCCGAAAACTCACATTTTTCTCCACATATTACTAGACTAAAAACATTAATGATAGAGATATGCTCCTTCGTGTCCTTCCTTTACAATCAAATTATTATACACTATTTCAATTTAAGACTATTAACCAGGAGAAAAAAAAGAGCCTCGCGAGAAAGTACCTAGTTCTCTAGATGTTGCATGAGAGCTTTACACTATTCTAGTACTAACTCACCAAAAGGATATTGCTATTATTGAAATATCTGGTTCTTTGAGCCTGGCTTCTTGAAGAAGAAGTATCAACGGAGGTTCTTTCTCAACTAGATCTTTAACTAATAAGGGTTTTGAGGGGCTTCCCAAACCCCCTATATGTAGTAGGTCTGACCTGCAAATATATGAAAATAGAAAATATGCCTAGAAATAACATAGAAATGTTTTTCTTTATTAATCAAAACCCTTGAGGAAGGGTAACACCATCCAATCACTCCTTAAGGAAGGAGAATACTCCACAAGCCATATGATTTCCAATAAAATAATCCTTGACATTTTTTAATGGGGAGTCTTTAGCATCTATATAGGCTTCATACATACAATACCATGGGTCTCTCAATACTATACATCTAATACAATGGGCTTATCACATTAGTCCTAACTACTTGCCGTCCCTTACATGATGCATGTCAACAAATTTATTTATTAATTATGGCCCATCACATTATTACATTATTCCCTTGAGTACGTCCCTCTCTACCCCATAATATCCCCCCAGGTATACTACATTCCACCCCCTTTAAACATGTTTCTTCCTCGAAACATAAGAAGAACACAAAAAATAAGATCTACTCAAAAGAGTACTCTACTGTTACCATGCACGCGCATCTAGGAATCTTAGAGACAGGTGATTACTCGATCAAGTCGGTGCCTCACTCACTTGAGATGAGAGTTGATCTTGGTGGTTTCTCTGTGCTGATGTGTTGTGGGTGGATCATTGCACCTCTCTATTTGTTGTGCAGGGGTTATTGTCCCTGTTTCTAATTTGTTGCCATATTTTTGGTTGTTTTCTTGTTGGGTGATATGGGTGGTAATATGCTAAAGTTTTAACCAATGGTGTATCTTTATTTAATTCACTACTTAATGGATCCTAATTGGTATATGGTACATTTTGTGGAAACTCTGGTTGTTTCTTGTCGTCATGTATTACTTCAACCATGGACTTCTCATCTAATGTGTCATTACCTGCAACATACTCTGCTTCAACCTCCTTGGACTCTACATGTTTATTGATGGAAATATCCTTAACATAATTCTCCTCTATTTATACCAGAGATTCATGAACTTCTTCTGCACATTAATATTGATAATACCAACAAATTCCATGCAAGGGTATCCTAAAACAACATCCACATTAGCCATATTTGAAGCATAAAAATCAGAATGTAATACATACTTTTCCATAGAAACCTTTAAATCTTTACAAAATTTGACATCCTCATTATCAACTTGTGTTTTCTCGATTTTTTTTGCTAAAAATTGCAATTATTTTTGGGAAATTAACATTGATAAAATTATGCTTACAATTAGGATTTATAAACATAATGATATTCTCCTTCTGAATACATCTTTGAACCTATAATAAGGAGATACAAGTAGAAACTAACCCCTTATGTTCCTCATTATCCTGTTTTCTAGCATGAGACCATTTGTCTAAAAGGAGTTTTTCAAATTCTTCATTAGGAAGGTTTACCATCTTCTTCTTGTCAAGTGAGTCCCACCATATGACCGCCTCATTTTTTTAAATAAATTCATGTTATATTTTTCCAATGTTTGGCCATGTTGAGTTAAGGTTTTGTAGGAATTCTTCAATAGTAGGACCGTTATCACGTCCTGTAAAAACCATCTCAGTAGAAGCCATGAAGTAGAATGAGGGTTTTGAAAAGCAAATTACCTACTTTATGCGGCAAATTTAAAATGGCCAAAACTCATCCAATATGGCTCAAAATCCTTATTATATCCTTTTCTTGGAAATGGATTGGCTACTCTACATCTTATTTTTTGAGAAATCTCGATGGGCACTCAAGAACTTAAATTCATGTTACAGTTATCCTGTTGTCACAAAATTTTTTTAAAAAATGGTTGATTTTAAATTAGTGATATCTCCCTCATCTGGACTCTAACTTGACCAATTGTTTTTGCAAAATTGGGTGATTTTTCAATAGGATCTCATATCTGCAATTATTTTCCCAAAATTCGCCACAAAGAACTGTAAAAATTTACTAGAGATCTGTCATCCACGAATTGCCGTCATAAAACTTTCTGCAACACAGTTGATTTTAAATCAGTGATATCTCCCTCACCCGGACTCCGATTCAACCAATTTTTTTTTTGAATTTGGGTATTTTTCCGAAAAGAATCCATATATGCTATTTTGGTTTTCCAATTTTAGCATAAAATGTTTTATATGGGATATGAAAACTCTCCGCTCTAAAAACTTCTTACAAAAAACAATATCTCCCCGCTTTACCCAAAAAAGTGCTCTGATACCACTTGTAGTAGATATGACCTTTAAATATATGAAAATAGAAAATATTACCATAAATAACAAGATTGAAATTGTCAGACCAAGAGGTAACTCCTTAAATGTAATCGTATTATTGATTCAGGTTGTTCATTATTATATATAAGAGGGAATGACTGTTCATTTTATCTCTCGATGACTCTTCATTTTCTCTATTATTTATTTTCACTAATTAAATTTTTTCACCTAATCCCTATGATTAGGCGCCAACATCACCCCCTAATCTGAAGGGATGTTGGTGAGTCCAAGCATTGTTTTAAATCTTTCAAACTTTTCTCTTCCAAGCACTTTGGTGAAAATGTCTACAATCTGCTCATTAGTGGAACAATGGTGAACATGGATTGTTTTGGCCTCAACATGATGTCAAATGAGATGATATTTTGTATTGATGTGCTTTGTTTGTTAATGGAACTTTGGGTTCTTTTCCAACTTTATTTCTGAGGTATTGTCAATCATGAGTGGAGTCGATTGTACTTGTTTTACCTGCAAATCTTCCATAATTATCTCGAGCCGCACAATTTCTTTTGTTTCCTCAGCTACTACCACATATTCTGCCTCTGCTGTAGAATCTACTGGAACTGATTGTTTGTGTGATCTCCAAGAGATAGCTCCTGATCCAAAACTCATAACATAACCTTAAGTAGATACCCCAATTTTTATGTCTCCATTGAAGTCTGAATCAGAGTATCCAATCAAGATAAAGTGCACACCTGTGTATACTTGATTTCAAAGTCTTGAGTTCCCTTCAAGTACTTTAGAACTCTTTTTGCAGCAAACCAATGTCCCTCAAAAGACTTTTTCATAAACCTGGATAGGGTTCCAATAGCAAACGAAATGTCTGGTCTAGTAGTAGTTAGGTAGTGGAGACTTCCTACAAGTTGTTTATACTTTGTTGCATCCTCAAATTCTTTTTCTTCGATGGATGTGAGCTTTAAGTTTTGTTCCATTGGAGTAGTCAGAGGATTGCATTCAGTCATGCCAAACCTATTCAACGGATCTCCAATGTACTGCTTTTGAGAAAGGAATATGGACTTTGGATGTTGAGTTACTTCAATACATAGATAGTAATGAACATAGCCTAAATCAGTCATTTCAAAAGCTTTCCTCAATTCCTTCTTTATGGATGCAATGTAGCTCTCATTGTTCCCTTTCATCAAAGGATCATCTACATATACCATAAGATATACAACTATATTTCCAACCTTCTTGACAAACAAAGTTGCATCATCAAGATAATAATGTTTGAAATTGAGTTTCAAAAGAATGCTCAGTTAGTTTTTCATACCAAGCTCGTGGTGTTTGTTTGAGGGCATATAAGAATTCTCATGTACTTTTATAGCAAATCCTTCAGGCTGGGACATAAAAACATTCTCTTTTATATATCCATTCAAGAAATCAGATTTTACATCCATTTGATGGGCTTTCTCACCATTCTAAACTGCTAGGGCAAAGTGTGTTCGGATGGTAGCCCATTTTGCTGTGGGGGAAAAAGTATCCTCATAATCGAACCCTTCCTTCTATGCAATACCTTTTGCCACAAGCCTGGCTTTGTTCTTGTCAAGTGAGCCATTAGCTTTATACTTGTTGTAGACCCACTTGCAGCCAATTGATTTGGTTCCCAATGGTGGATCAACCAGCTTCCAAGTGCCATTCTTTATCAAGGCATCATACTCTTTTTGCATTGCTTCTTTTCATTCATCATGAGAAGCACCTTCTTTGAAGGAAGCTGTTTCAAAATCTGTAGACAAATTCAATTCACAATCATAAGAAACATCCATATCAAGAGGTGAATCAGAGTCATCTACATCACCTCCATTTTTCTGGGTTGAATTTCTAGTTCCTGTCTTTCCAACCTCATCAGGATGAAATCTTTAAAGTGTCTTTGTCAACCATTTTGGGGCACCTTTCTGAGATGGTTCAAGTTGCTCTGTTGATTGAGTTGGGATTGAATCAATATTGAGTCTCCCATTTTTGTAAATCACATCACTCAAAGTATGACCCGTTGTTGGGGTTTCATGCAGGGGAGAGAGTGCTTCAAAGAAGATTCCATGAGTTGATCTAGTATAGGAATCCCCCCTTGAAGATGTGGAATTTGATTATCAAATTCTTGAAATGATTTTTCATTTACGAATCTATCCAAGTGATCAAGTTGCTACTCAACAACATTGTCAGTTTTGGATGATTCAAGAAAGATTACATCTCTAGATACAACAAACGTTTGATTGAGTTCATGATAGAGATGGTATGCCTTGGAGGTGTTTGAATACACCAAGAAGATACACTTATGACTTCTTGCACCAATTTTGTTTCTATGTACCTTTGGTATCAATGCATAACATGTTGAACCAAAGACCCTGAGATGCTTTACCAAAGGAATGTGCCCATACCACATTTCCTAAGGAGTCTTGTTTCTAATAACATTATATCGACATATATTCTTTACATATACAACACATAGAATTGTATCAACCCAAAACATCACTTTTAAATTTATGAAAAACATCATTGAGCACACCATATTTAAGATTGTCCTATTCATTCTTTCAGCTACTCCGTTCTGTTCGGGATTATAAGGCACAATTGTTTGACATTTGATCCCATGTTGGTGAAGATAGTTTTCAAATTCATTTGAAGTGTATTCTTTTCCATTATTAGTGCGAATAGAGGCAACATGAGATTGTGCATCATTTTCAATCCATGTATGAAAGCTCTTGAATGTTTGAAAAGCATCAGATTTGTTCTCCAATAAATAAAACCAACAAATTCTGGTGTAGTCATCAATAAATGTCATCATATATTTATTTCCATTTGCATAAGGAATAGGAATCGGACCACATAAATCTGAATGAATGAGTTTAAGTTTTCTATTTGCTCTGGAATGTGAATCATGATAACATTGTTTGCTATGATTTCCTAGAATGCAAGCATCACTTTGCTTAAGTTTCCTAAGAATTGCAGGCAAACCAGTAACACCATTTTTCTTTTAAAAGCAAAGGCTTTCATAGTTCAAGTTTCCAAATCTATCATGCCATAATAAACTTGATGGAAATGTACCTTCTTCATACTGAGAATTGTATGAGAAATTTTGTGCACGAGCAGAGGTACCCTTCAGCTTGAGAAGATTTTCTTCTTCTATCCCTGTCATGACAAGTGAGTGGTTTGATGCTTTTCTCACCTCAAGCTTGCCATCAAATATATGAATGGAGTGTCCTTGTTGGTATATATGGACCAAGGACAACAAGTTTCTCATTAGCTGCGGGAGATATAAAACATGATGCAAAAGAAAGTCTGGAAGACCAAGCAATTTAAGCCTGATTGTACCGAGCCCCGATCACTTGAGTTTTTATTTTTCTGCAAAGTATACTACTCCATCAACATTGTCAATCAATTCTTCAAAAAAATCTCTTCTGAAAGTCATGTCATGAGTTGCTCCTAAATCAAGCAACCAATCATTTTTCTAAGAAGTAGTGAAGCATTAGATAAGTCTTCATTTACTCCAATTTTTCAGTGTGCCACAACATAGTGAGCAGATTCAGGTGCTATACCTTTCTCTTTTTCATTAGTTTTACCTTTGGGTTGGTTTCTTTCATGCTCAATTCTGTCCCAAGGCAACTGGCATGTGGATGCATCATGTAATCCATCTCTTTTGCAGCATATGCAATGCAAATCTAACTTTTCTCCTTGAGAGTGTCTGCCCCCCTACCTCTGAATTTCTTCCTCTTCCTATTTGACCACCTCTTCCTCTCGAAGAATCTTGATCAAGATTATTCTCTCTATGTGTAAGGCACACAAACTCTTCAAAATACAGAGGAGTTGTCTTCTTCCCAAAATATTTCTCATTTTGAACAAATGTTTTCACAAGGGAGTCAAAGGTAATATCTTTGAGGTTTCCATTTGCTTGCAGTGACTCAAGATAATTTGAGTAAGTGGGATAAAGTGCCTTTAGAAAAGCTATCAGAGGAATGCTGAGTTCAACATTAGTGAATTTGATATCATGCATAATAGATTTTACTTCTAATGCAAGAGCAAGAGGATCTTTATTTTGTAATTCAAAGGCGAACAATTTAATCATGAGTTGAACAACTTCAAGTGTAGAGTGTGAGTCATAGAGTTCCTTCAGTTTTTGCAAGGCTTCAAAAGAATTTGAAAATGGAGAAATACGGTGACTCACCTCTTCATTTATTGATGCTGCAAACAATGCATAAGCCGTGTTGTTATTATTTTACCAAATGACGAATTCCTTGTCTGAGGTAGGTTGTTCTGGCTCTTTGTCTCTATTTTGAAGACACTCTCCTTTCCAAAACTCATTATGAATGAGAGTGTTTTTTATTTTACGAGACCAATCAGGATTGTTCTCATTCCCATTGAGAACCACTCCCACAATAGATATCAATGAGTGCATTTTAAAATGTGTACTGAGTAAAAAAAAAACGCTCTTTTGTTGGTAAAAAAATGATGCGGGATGTTGATGAAAATGAGTTGGTATTCTATAATTCAACTACTATTTAACTTTGTAACCAATTAGCTGCGCTTTAATCCAGTTCTATACGTGGATTTTACCCTTGAGGGTCCTGCTTGTCTGACCAACCACTGTCAATCCCTCATTGACTTCTCCTTTTATCAAGCACTTCAATCCACGCTGTTGATCTCACTTCTCTAGATCCAACAGATGTCACGTCATTTGCTCATGAACTAACCTAGACGATCTCCATTGTCGACGTGAACCATCCAAGAAAACGGTTGTCGTGCAATCTCGCATGAAATCTTGAATGATCGATATCAGGTTGAGAGCATGCAAGAAAAGTGGTTTCCCATGCTAAGTGTCACCCGCTAAGGTTAATCGCGTGAATTTTAGGAATATTGTTTACATCCTTTAGGGTGCGTGAGATACCGCTTCCCAATTATCAATACCACCCACGTGCTTAATTCATACTTTTAATAAAGGTGCTTAAAGAAGGTTTAGCGTTTAAACTCGGTATTAATGCTTAACACTAATTTACTGTGATTTATAAATAAAATGTATGAACAGAGAAAATTACTCGATAAAATGTGATGAAACCATGATAGGTATATCGATAGGCAGCATGCATGTAGGTGTGGAAGTGATACCTCAACTGCGCTTGTGGAGCAGTTGCCTCACATAACTAGCCGAACATCTGCAGTAGTTGCGAAAGAGGGGAAACCTGCAGAATGGTTATCAAATTCTTGATAGAGGCACACCGGTGGAGTGGTTGCAAGAGGTCAGTTCTTCAAAATATGTAGAACATAAGCAGAAGGCAGTTACAAAGTAGAGAGGGAAGCCAAAAATGGCAGTGGCTCTGATACCATGTCAGATCAGAAGGTAACTCCTCAAATGTAATTGTATTATTCATTCAGGTTGTTCATTGTTATATACAAGAGTGCGTGACTGTTCAGTTCATCTCCCGATGACTCTTCATTTTCTCTATTATTTATTTACACTAATTATAGTTGTTCACACAATCCCTATGATTAGGTGTCAACAAAAATATACAAATTCTTCTGTTTATTAGTCAAACCCTCGAGGTAGGGTAACACCATACAATCACTCCTTAAGGAAGGACAACACTCCATAATTGTCACGTCTCCACATTAATCTATATAAAAATTTTAAATGTATTATTTCACAGTAGCAAACTATATAGTCAATAGCCTACTCTTAATATTACACATGTAATAGTCCAACGATTAAAATATATTATTTATGAAGTTAATATGATAATCTTTGCATTTAATACAAAGCACAAAATTATGGATTTTTTTTACTTAAAAACCTCCAGACCCATTTAATACTTGTACTACAATTGTCCTCTCGAGATATGGTAGGAGCAAGCCTCAAGACCTTGGCCATCGGTCCTCCAACTATCCTATGCACCTCAACAAACTCACTCCATCAATGGCCTTCAGCATTTGGTTTCATCCAACGATAGGGGAGACTCCACTTAGCTCTATTCACTCGACAGTGAGTCTATGAGGGTTGTGTTATGCATTTTTAGTCCTATACTTGGCTCTTTGTTTATTTGGTTTACCTGTGATTTGCTTCGCAGATGTTTATGTGTGTTCTTTCTCATAGCAATGGTGATGCATGATGGTTCTATTCTATTGAAATCGCCAATTTCCATGCGGCTCTAACATGTTTAAATGAATTTTTTTGATGTTTTTCCATATATGGATATTTATGTTTCAACATTTTGTTAAACTGTTATCAGTTAACCCTTTAACCCTGTTGTGTTTCAGGTGTTAGCCTCCTGCTCATAGCAGGTATTCATCTTTCAAGATCGACATGTTTACAGGCCAAATATGTCATACTGTGCGTGCCACAATGTTCCATATTTGCTACTGAGGCAAGGAGGGCACAAACCTTGTCTGCAAACATTTGAGACAGACCAGTGTGATGACCGAGACCCAGACAAGATGGAGCACAAGAGTTCATTCTTCAAATGGTTGGTATTGGAATTTTCCATTGGTAGCTTGGCAATCGTCTGCTTTGAATATGCAATGTGGAGCATTATCTTTTAACAAATCCAAACATACTTCATTGGCAAATGTCTCAAGCTTCCGTAGACAAACTATTGTGGCTAGCATGACCAAAGTGTCTGCATCTTTGATACTTGGTGAGAGTCTGGGTTCAGAATTGAGTGACTTTCATACAAGAAAAGGAATTCAAACTCTAAACAAGTGAGAACATTGTTGTTTGGCAACTATGACAGCTATACTTACAATATTTTTCATTTTTCTAGCAGTGGTAAATAGAGTGGCTCCAATTGTTGTGAAGAATGACCATCACCATATTTCGTATAGGGAACATGCTTTTGATAACATTGTCATCTCGTCAGGCCCAGGTTCACCAACGTGTGTTGCAGACACAGGAATTTGTATAAGGATGTTGTATGAATGCAAGGACATTTCCATCTTGGGGATTTGTTTGGGTCATCAGACCCTGGGATATGCAAAAGGTGCTTATATCCGACAAATAGCCTGGCTCCCTGGTTCTCAAGTTCAACTCATGCTGGTTACCAACAAGTTTGTGAAGATCTATGACCTGTCCCAAGACAACATCAGCCCTATGCATTACTTTACAGTATTGGAAGATTCGATCATAGATGCAGTATTGGTGCCCATCTTACGTGGCTGGCTAGTTCTTACTTGTACTATCACAACATGGTATGTTGTATAGGCAACAAATAGGAGTAGAAGGTTACACTGGAGCTCAAGTTTTGACAGAGACTATCCATGTCCAGGGTAGAGAAGTTCAGTCAAAAGGGCATCTCCAAGGCACAGGATGCCTCTAGGGCTCTTATGGAATATGCTCATATATATGAGGAGGCAATGACAAAGTTGCAAGAATCAGAGGATAAAGTAAAGAGTTTGAATGAAAAGTTTTCTGCAGCTCTCTCAGAGATCAATAGTAAAGACAGTTTGGTGAAAGAGCAGGCGAAAGTTGCAGAAGAACTCATGTCAGGTTGGCAGCAGACAGGGGCTGAAGCACGGGCTTCAAAACAACAGGCTGAGTCTCTGAAGCAACAAAAAGTTGTACTTGAAGACAGAGTAGCCCATTTGGATGGTGCTCTCAAAGAGTGCATAAGACAACTTCGGCATGTAAGAGAGGAGCAAGAGCACAAACTTAATGAAACTATTGTCAACAAAACTAGAGAATGGGAGAAAATCAGATTTGAATTTTAGGCCAAAATAGTAGCTTTAGAACAACAGCTTCTTCAGGTAGGAGTAGAGAATACTGCAATATCTAGATCATTACAGGAACGTACAAAAACTGTGGGAGAATTAAATGAAGCTAGAGCTTAAGCCAAGGCTGAGGTTAAAGTGCTCCAAGTAAATGTTGAATCATATGAACATGATATGTCATCCTTGAAATATGAACTTCATGTTCTCAGCAAGGAACTTGAGATTCGCAATGAGGAAAAAAATATTAGTATGAAAAGTGCAGATGCAGCTAATAAGCATCATTTAGAAGCTATTAAAAAGAATGCAGAAGTCAGAATGCACGAGTTTCTAAAAACCAATGAAAGAAAATGAACATCATGCTCAGATTCTCCAGGCGTGTCTTCAGACACTTTCTATGTTTACGAGCAAAAGTTTTCCAAATTTGTTGCGGGTTCTATCTCACCTTTCTCCAGCCAGTTTCTCAGCTATGTCATCATGTCCATTTCAGAAATCTATGACGCTAGCTGGTTCTTCCATAGGTGGGAATGAGGAGAATCATGTGTGGCTTTCAACCACTGATATCATAAATTCTAGTATTGGATATATGGTCATTTCGGACTTGAACTATGATCTTGGTCTATTGAAAGGGGTTTCAGGCCTTGTCTTCGCACATGCTGAACTCCAAAATTGCATACAAAGAGAATGTTGCTGGGATAATGAAATTTCTCTTCTCCATACAATGGAGGCATCTACTAGAAAATTTAGAGTATTTGAAGATCATAAATTATCATAGGAGCATTTATGTTTCCTTCTGCTTCCTTGTTTAACTGTAATAATATGTTCCATTAATAGCACCTTGGAAAATATTGTTGTATCATCTGGCCAAAAGCCACCTCTTGAATGGGAATTTCAGAGCGAGTGTCATCGACTTATTCAAAGAATACTTTCCCAGATGGAAATGGAACTTGTTAGCATTTTCAATGGTAATAATCTTGCCATAGATCATAAGACGATCTCAGCTGTCCATGCAAAATTATGGCTGAACTTGGGAATCTTTATGATACGACTTTTACAAATCCCCATTCTTTGTCTCAGAAAAGTTTACTTAGAAGTCTTAATATCAACTTTCAAGAAAGTTGCTCACTCATAGATTCAGATTATCTTGCTTTGTTGGGTGTTGAAAGATCTCTACTCACCTTTTTACAATTGAAATTTCAAAAAGTATCGTCTGAATGCTGCTTTGAATATGAGCCAGAAATGTTCATATCAGAAACGTTGCAATTTATGTTAAAGATTAGCATGAGGGGAAGAAATTTTTTGAAATACGTAAGCAACTTGGAAGAAGATGATACTTCAGGAAATAGAAGATACATTGTGTTCTCTGGCTGCTGTGTGCTATTCACAAGAGTTCTAAATTTGTTAGAACTGAATGCAAGCTCCAATGTTTGCACTTCTCTTGAGTTCTTAAAAGACAAAGAAACCGTTGCTTCACTACAAGGACCTACTCATTCTGTCACCCGATTATTCCTTGAGAATATTGCACATAAAAGCTCTTGGCTAGTTAAATTTAAAGTAATGAAGTCTATGTTGGAGACATCTTTTAGAATGGTTACCCGACCAAAGAGCGTATTGGACAAAAGAGGAGGAAATGACTCTCTGACCACATACCTATTCTCTACTTTAAATCTGGAAAAAACAGGCAAACCTAGTATCTGTCTTTGAGTTTTTGCATACTTGCAGTCATCATGCCCAGACAGTTTTGGTTCATTGGAAATCAGACCAAGCAGAATTCGAGGTAACAGGTAAGTACAAAGAAGCGTCACTGATAACCGCACTATAAATCAAATAGAACCTTCTCATCAATTCACACTTATTGAAGCAAATGCAACAGAGGATAAGGGTTCATGACATGCCATGGAGGATGCCTGGGTTGTTCTTCCAAATGCAAGCTAAGGGATCCCAGGAAAGTTGAGGTGTGTTCATTTTTCCATCTATGATGGACATGGAGGGCGTCTGGCTGCAGAGTATGCTCGTGCCCATTTACATGCTAATGTTCTTTCTGCTGGGCTACCTCGTGAGATGATGGACACAAAAGCTGCAAAAAAGGCTATTATTGATGGTTTCCGGAAAACTGATGAGAACTTGCTTCTTGAAAGTGTTGCAGGAGGATGGCAGGATGGAGCAACGACTGTTTGTGTCTGGATTCTTGGGCAAATGGTTTTGATTGCCAACATTGGAGATGCAAAGGCTTTCCTTGCAAGGTCAACTACTAATGATGATCAGAAGAGTTCAGAAAATTCCAGTTTCCCTTTGAAAGCTATTGTTGTAACCAGGGAGCATAAATCAATTTATAATCAAGAGCGTGCAAGGATTCAGAAGGCTGGAGGTTATGTTGGAGCAAATGGACGGCTGCAGGGGCGCCTTGAAGTATCTCTGCCTTTGGAGATCGCCAGTTTAAAAAGATGATGCTGTCAACGCAAGGCAACTAAAGGAAGGAAGACCCACAAATGAAATTTGTCGATGTCTGGTGCGCGAAGCTATTCGTGAACATCGTTGTAAGGACAATTGTACTGCGATACTCATTGTATTCAAGCATCAATGATTGTGTAGTTTGAACTTGGTAACTCCAAAGCAATTTAAAGATATATCATATAGTTGTATGGACAAGGCAAGAATCCATCGTGAAGTCACGAGATCAAGCAATACAATCCAGTTTTTGGTTTAAATGGTAAAAAAATGTGCAAATATTCATATCAACAGAATGCTTCTCAGTTTACCAAAAGATCTATAGAAGAAGGGGAAGATATATCTCTCTCCGATGCTAAATTTCAAATTGATGTTGCTGATCCTAAGCTGGAAAGTCTTGCTTCTGGAGTTGTTACTCTTCGAGAATATATGATAAAAGAAGCTCAAAGTTCCCAGAAGCTCCCAGCCTCAAAAGTGCTTGGATTTCAATACCAGTACAGTATTCAATAACTCTTTTAGTGGTCCATTGGAGGTTCTGTATCGGTTTTTGGCATTTTTCAGTAATTTTGATTGGGAGAATTATTGCGTTAGTTTTCGGGTTCCAATACTTCTTTCATCACTTCCAGACATGGAAGAGGAAACACCTCGAAAGGATGGACGCAAGCTACTACTTAATGGGCTCCTTGATCATTATAGCAAGATATATGCAGTTTTCCCAGGTGGCCAACAAGATTAAGTCCAATCCTTTGTTTCCAAGCATTTCAATGATTGTTGATCTGTTGCGACCAAGCAAAAATCTTGGACGAAGTGTAAACAAAGGGAACTTCATCAGGATACGCAGTGCATTTGGTTTTGGCCTTCTCAGTATTCGGGGTTGTGTAAGCCTTACGGAACGCCATTCTTAGCAAGCCTAAGAGATGATATTCGCATTGGAGCTGATATTCATTCGACCATTCAGACTTTGCTTGCCCCCATGTTGAGAACGAAAAACTTCTCATCCTCGGATAATGTAAAAAAAATGTGTGAAAGGATTTGGGAGAAGCAAGCCAGCACAGGCAGATGGATATTTTACCATAAATTGAAAACGCCCAAGAAATATCCTTGGTTGATGTTTACGTGGTGATGCCACCGAAGGATGTTCTGGGGGATATGATTACGACACTCGTGGGATGATGTTGAAGTTGCCAGAGTCCCCAAATTTCAAGGTAAGATTGACACTCAATGTCATACACGGAGGTGGTTCAAATAGCTAGTTTTATTTTATTGATATCGGTAGCTGCTGGAAGAATGATGGACAGCCATGTGATGGTGAGGTTGAAACAGATGTTACTAGATACAGTGAGATGATCATAAATCCTGAGGTGACGAGCTGGTGTAGACCTGATAACCTTGCTGGCTGTCCACCTTATCACATCAATTCCAATGGTAGCAAAGTCAGAAATGATACATCTCATTTTCCATACTCTGCTTATCATTTGTACTGCACACCAGGCAATGCGAAATATCTTGAGGCACCTTTTGATCTTTGTGATCCATATAGTAATCCTCAAGCACAAGAACTGGTTCAATTATTACCACATCCAGAATGGGCTATTCACGGTTATCCAACTCATAAGGGAGAAGGGTGGATTGAAAATCCTAGAACAGGGGAACTAGATGTTGGGCCACTGTCAAGCGGCTTATACTTTTATCAAGATCCTGGGACAGCCACCGCCACAATCTCAAAAGGCGAAAATTATTTAAAAAAAAAAAATCTATTGAACCACCTAAACAATACTGACAAAGGAGTCCATGCGCAGTAATTACAGAGTTATGGCCATGAGGCCAGCGCACAGCTCCAGGACCACCGTTCAACCATTTTGAGGCTGCTCTCTCATACGTAGCCTTCACTTGCATAACTTCGGTTGCCAGCTGCCCCAGAACACTTGTTTTAGATATTTTATGCATTCATTACGAGCACAACTTAGCATTTAAAAAACTTTATTGCTACAGATATCTTTGGGATCTGTTTTGTTAGATATGTTTTCAGTGATTTTCTTTTAACTTGACAGCGGCTCAAGGGCCAGCATGTAAATATTGCCTATTTAAACAACGTTGTTCGTTGTTCAAAGGGTGAGAGGTGTTTGATCGATAATCTCATCTTGACACTTGCTGTGTACGCTCTAAGAGATTTAATAAATAGAGCTTGTTGGAACATTTGTGTTTGGACTGTCTAAACATGGATTCGATGGCTGAAGAATAAGATTACAGGATTCTTGTGCTTCTTCATGGACTAATAAGTTTTTCCTCATCTCTTTCTACAGTTGCTATGTTTTCTATATCATATCTGTGTCATGATCTAAAATTGCAGGAAGAAAGAATAACTCAGATGTCACTTAGCTGTGCTCTGTCCTCAATTCCTGTTTTTTCTCTATGTTTTCCTTCTAAATTAGCCTATGAATATGAATTCCTCTTAGGCTCATATTTGCACTAGTTTCCTCCGTATATGAATATTGTTGTAGGAATTTCTTAATTGCTCCTATAGAATGTTCAGTCACGTTCCCTCTGTTAGCATAATGAAAGCTTCTTAGCTGTCTTTCATTCCCTGACATCCATTTCATCCTCATTCAACCTGATATTATTCCTTGTGTAGCTATCCTGCTCTGTAGTCCCTTCTTTGCCAAAGAAAACACATCCTTCAGTCCACATCCTTGACTCCATGCCCAACGTTCTAAACCTCTTACGCTTCGCATACCAACTCTGCTTGAATAGATCATCCATCCCGCCAAACTCAAACAAAAACCCATGTGCATAATAACTAGCCTGAAATCATTTCCTAAACAAAGCTAAATCCAAAAGAGAGAGCCCTCTATGACTACTGGTAGGCTAGGGCCGGCAGTCCAAAGCTTGGTCTGTGGTTACCTCGACCGTATCCCTTAAGGAGCCAAGGGACAACCTGAGCGATAACAGAAGGTAGCAAAATTGGTTAGGTATTTCCTTGAGCATTTCTGCGAAGTAGTGAGATAGATAGAGATAGTGCATATTTTTCTCGGGCTTCAACAAAGCATTCTAATCTTCTCATATTTTTTTATTAGTGCGATATACATATAGCAGGGGTTTCTAGCTATGGATTTCACCAGAAAATCATTGTGTTATGTGTGATTGAATTCTTTGTCTTATATGCTTCATGAATTCATCGATCCTTTATTTTCTGTAGATGGGTAGAGTAGATTCAAGTCAATTATTTTAGCATACTACAATTTGTAGTTTGACTCTACAAGGAATTTATACATGGTATCGGAGCTAGAATCACTATAGAAGAGGAGAATACAAGTTTTTATTTTGTAGGAGAAATCGACTTTGTAGTATCATACATCAAAGCCACTGGGATTTCGTTCTACGCATTGAGACTTGAATATTCCATTGATAGTAGTTCAAAATTTATTTCTTGGAAGAATAGGATGGAGGTAGTTTTGGGAGACAACAAGCTTAAGGAATTCAAAGACAAAGATATTCCTAAGCCAACTCATGCTCAAGATCTAGCAAAGTGGAGAAAATATGTGGCAAAGGCAAGAAGGATTATCCTAAAAGGAGTTAAAGATCTTATTTGTCTCGAAACTTCACCTTAAGGAAACTTCATTTGCAATGTCAAAGGCCTTGACAGACCTATTTCAAAACAATAGTGACCATAGGAAGCTCACACTGAAGGTGAAGCTCAGAAATATCAATATGGAGAAGGGCGACACAATACCGAAGTACTTGACCAAGTTCACCCAATGTCGGGATAAGCTTGGAAGTGTCAGTGTTATGGTTGTTGAAGATGATCTAGTAAGACTAACACTTGTAGGGCTTCCCAGGAGTTGGCATAGCTACCAGGACTTAGTGAATGTGAGGGAGAAGCTACCAGAGTAGGAGCGACTGTGGTCTAAATTGGTACAATAAGAGTTTTGGTGGAACACTAGATATGGATCCTCATCCAAGAGTGATGATGAGGAGAACTATTCCTTAAACGGAAAGGTGAAGAAATTGAAAGGGAATTCATGCCATTCCAAATCAAATTCAATTCAGTGCATCTAGAAAAAAGGACATGTCAAAGATTAAATGTTTTCATTGTCATGAGTTTGGAAATTAGGCCACAACATATTTACGCAAGAAGGTTGTTAAGAATCCTTAGCGAGGAGTTTCAGGTGAAGCTCTTGCCTTAAAATTCGAATAGAATTTCACCCTCATCACTTAGATTGTGACATTGATGATGGGTTGTGTGTCTTACCTAGATAGTGGAGGCTCATTCCATATGATTGGTAACAAAGATCTTTTCAGTGACTTGGAGAAGAAGGACCTCTAGATGCACATTTAGATGGGATACGAAGGGAGGTATAGCACAATTGACATCAATATTGTTACCTTTTAGAGATAGCCTAGTTCTTCTCTCACATTAAAAGACGTCATGTATGTTCTAGGTTTGAAGATGAATTTGGTTTCAGTTTCTAGGTTGGAGAACCATGGACATGATGTGATATTTTGCAATGGAAATGATTTCCTTCATCACATAGCCTCTATATAGGTGAAGTGGATTGAGGTTCAAGTGAATAACCTCTACAAATTGGATGTAGAAGATTGCGTTGCTTTGAGAACAAAAGAAGTGAAGGTGCACAACCCAGACATCAATGAGTTGTGGCATATAAGATTGGGTCACTTGCACCACGAAGCTTTGAAGATCATGCAATAAATTTCTACAAGACTTCCCAAGGGTACACTAGAGCATAGAGACACATGTAAAGGGTGTACATTGGGCAAGTACATGAAATTTTCCTTTCATGATAAAGATAGTCGAGTGCAAGAGATACTTGATACAATTCACTCAAATGTGTGTCGACCATTCTCGACAACTTCAATAGCCAAGTATATGTATTTTGTAATATTTATAGATGAATTTTCTCGTAAGTGCTAGATTTTCTTCATGCAGAAGGAAGATCAAATGTTAGCTAAATTTGAAAAATTTAAATAACTTGTCGAGAAATATACTGGTAGGAAATTTAAATCTCTCAGAAGCGATAATGGTGGATAATATCTGCTGAATTAATTCAAGAACTTATGTGCATCCGAGGAAATTCAATGAGAGTTAATAACACCTAATAATGTGCAACATAATGGGGTGGTTGAAAGGAAGAACAAAAGTATTGTGTGAGTTGCATGGGCACTGTTACAGGATAGGGGCCTACCATTGCACTTGTGGGCTAAAGCATGCAACACAATGATTTATTTGCAGAACAAACCCCTCATTGAATTCTTAGGATGAGTACACCAGAAGAACATTTTTTAGGTAAGAATCCAGATGTGGCCCACTTTAGGATATTTGGTTCATCAATCTATTGTCATGTTACCAAGGGCACATGAAAAAAGCTAGATCCAATCGTTGAGTTGGGCATATTTGTGGGGTACACTGATATGCCTCACAACTATTGGGTTTACCTTACATCCAACAGGATGATAGTGGTTCATAGAGATGTGAAGTTCAATGAATAGAAGGCCATGATATGATCCCTTAAGAGGGAACTTTAGTTACATGAGGATGAGGAGCTTTTAGCTCCAAAGGAGGAACCTCAAGATGATGTGGAGAAACCACATGCAGAGGAGAGAGATTGGAAGCAAAAATTCATGAAAATACTTCTAGAGATAGAAGGAAGCACACCAAACAGGCCAACAAATTGATGCATGATGCTAGAGAACTTGGGAGCACCCACATCACAGTGCGGGTAGAGGAGGTCACTAGATCAGTACACTGGCTACATGGATATGATAGGCAAGAGTGTAGAGGTTGAGTGATCTTCATTGAAGGAAGTATTGCAGCAACCAATATGGGTTGATTCCATGGTTGAGGAGTATGACTCACTTATCAGAAACAATGATTGGGAAGTGGTCCCAATACCAACAAAAAAGTCAATGGTGAGTTCCAGATGGATTTAAAAGGTAAAGAAAATAGTAGATGGGATTGTGGAGAAACACAAGGCAAGATTTGTGGCCATAGGATTCTCTCAAGTGGAGGAAATTTATTATGATGAGAATTTTTCTCGAGTAGCAAGGCACTCTTTAATCACATCTATTCTAGAACTCTGAGTGTAGATGGGATGGAAGATATAACAAATGGATGTGAAGACAACATTCCTCAATAGTATGATTGAGGAAGAGGTGTATATTGAACATCTGGAAGGATTTTATACCTTCAACAGAGAGTCACATGTGTGTAGACTCAAGCGAGCACTGCATGAACTAAAAAAAACACCACATGTTTAGTACACCATTATTGACAGATACTTCATTTGGTTGGGCTTCACCAAAATTGAAGCAGAAGTGAATCTTCAACATATTATGGTTGAAGGTAAATTATTGTTTATAGTAGTATATGCCGATGATTTGATTCTAAAAGGTGACGAGAATCTCATAAAATATTACAAGGATGATATTGCAAGAGAATTAAAGACGACGGACCTAGGGCTCATGCAATACTTTCTTGTTATGGAAGTATGGTAAGGAGATGAGGAATTGTTTGTCTCTAAGGGAAAGTATGCCAATGAGATACTAAATAAGTTCCACATGGAGAGAAACAAACCCATGGAGTCTCCTCTAGTTAGTAATTGGAGGAAGGAAGATGCTACTTCATGTGAAGTAGTGGAGGCTACTATTTATAGACAACTTGTGGGTTGACTTACATATTTGGTGAACACACGACCGAAGATGTGTTTTGTAGTTAACCAGCTTATTCAAGCCATGGTTAAGCCAACCAAAATATATTGAAAGATAACTAAACATGTATTGACATACCTCACAGGATCCAGTCAGTTTTGTCTTTGGTACAGATGGACAGAGGGAGTGAAGCTTCAAGGCTTCATAGATGCATATTGGGAAGGTATTCTATCCAATCGGAAGAGCACATCAGGGGAAATCTTAAATATTGGGTTAGCAATAGTTTCTTGGTACAAGTAGAAGAAGAGATTAGTTGCATGCAGCTCAGTGCAAGCAAAGTTCAAGGTTTCTAGTCAAGAAACTTGTGAGGCTATCTGGATAAGGAAGATCCTTGTTGGGTCAATTCATCAGTAGATGGATCCTACAATGATTTGCTATGAAAATTAGAGTTTTATCAACCTATATGAGAATCTAGTTTTTCGTGATCGTTCTAAGCATATCGACATCCAGTATCATCATCTCTGAGATTGTGTGGAGAGGAGAATCATGTTGTTGTAGTAAATTCCTACAGAGGACCACGATGCATATATTTTGACAAAGGAATTTTCAAGATGAAAATTCATGTTTCACAAAGCCAAGATCGGGTAGCAGATAATCCCTTTCTTGTTGAGAGGGAGCATTGAAAATGCAACAAGAAAATTTTATTGTATTTTTGTATTTGATTTAAATTAGGAATTAAATTGGAATTCCACATCTCATGACAACTTGTAATATTTAACTAAGTTAATTTGACTTATTTGGTTCTGTTAATTCAACTTGATGGTGTAACTTGAGTCAGGGAGAGTGTCTCATACATTATAGGAGCCCTGGTTGAGTTTATTTTGAGTTGTAATTAATTAAGTCAATTTAATTGAAGTAAAGTAAGTTAAAATGGTTCCAAATGACTAAGGAACTAGTATGAGGTGTTGTGAAGACAATCCCTTCTGGGGATAGAAGCAATATCTCTAGTTCTATAAGAGGATATAGTAACAAACTAGACAACCACGTGTAGACTTTCCTAGTTCATGTCGAAAAATACAAAGTAAGACAAATGACCTACCTCACTTTGATGCTACATGCTCGTTGATTTCTTCCAAGTTCAATGCTCTCTACACCATTGTGGATGAGTACCTGCAAGGAAGATCAAACAAAAGAGATAAGAGCATACATAGAATAATCATTCTGGTATAAACTATATGACAGATCAAGGGATATTATAATAAATGAATAATGATTTATACACTTATGAAAAGTAAGCTCATGATGTATTTATTAATAGAAGATGAGGGAAGCATACAACCATATGAAACTTGATGTTGGAAGCCTCCTTTGGATGAGTTTCCAAGTGAAATCCAAGACCTTCAAGCACTCCTCCTTGGCAAGATGGGCAAGATTTAGGCATTGTTTGAGCATAGGAATGCAACCAAGAAATGAACAACCAATTGGGGATATAAGGGATTTCATTTATACAAAAGGGGAGGGAGTTAGGGATCCATAAAATGGGGAAGAAAGTCCACATCCTAAGGGCACGATCGATAATGGTAGGTTCAAGGACTCAAAAGGGGATAACTCGACCATATCCTTATTCAACAATATCCAGCTCGTTGTTCTCGATGCTTCTAGTAAGAGAAGCTTCTCCTACACTTTAGGAAAAAATGTCAAAAGAGGTTCAACGTGGGTTTTCCTATCAAAAGCCACGCTAATATCACTAGGTCAGTATGCTGCAACAAGCCATCATTACGGGCCAGCAATGGTGCAAAGAATGCTGACCCTTATAACTAGGTTTTTAAGCAAGCTTCTTGAGAATTTTCTTAGGGAAATTTTTCTTCTCTTCTTCAGGGATGCTTTTATATGTGTTTCATGGTGAATAAACTGATAATTTTCATCATTTTGATGCTTTATAATATGGGACACAAATTGTGACAAAATATTGTTTAAGAGACGATGCTTTTAGAAGATTTTCCTTCTAATGTGCTCAATTATCTACTTTTTTTTTTAATGCTCACTAAATAAACAAAATCAGTAAACATGTCTTCTATTATTATGATAATTAGTGTTATTAGTCTTTAGAATTTATTAGCATTTTTTTTCTTAATTTCCTTAAAATAGTGAATTACTAAATAGTTTTATTTATATATAATTATTAATTTTTGATATTGAGTTGAGATTTTCTTTTGTAAATTCTGTTGAATTTGTTTTATTTACATGATATAGATTTATTTATATATAATTATTAAATTTGGGATTGGGAGAGATTTATTTCCTAATTTTGTTCAATTTGTTTTATTTACAAATAATTCTCTATAAATATAAGTGAGATTTTCTTTCCCATTCCTAATTTTATTGAACTTGTTTTATTTAAAAATAGCTTTTCTAAATATAAATATGCTAAATTTGTATTTTAGTAAGCACTTTTAGCATTATAATATTGGTGATTTTTGGTTGATAAGCCTTCCATAAATATAAATATAGGTAAGCGAAGTTTTCATTTTAATTAGTTCACACACTTGGAACCTTGAAGTCTTGCAAAGTCTTGTTTCTAGAAACTCAGGTAAAGAATACCAATATTGTTTGAATCCCTAATAAAATAATAATTCAATAATAATTTTAATCCCTAATATCTTAAATATAATTAAAATAACAAAACACAATAGAATAATTAAATTATAATTAAAACAAATAGAATAATTCAAATAATAACTTAATAAATCCTAATATCTGTCGGCAATGCATCTCTTATCTATATATTAAACTGAATAATAAGACCAGTCTTTCAATAATATTTCACATCCTGAAGATGAACCATCGTTGCTGGTTCAAAACGTCGATCAATAAGAAACCTAATGCGATGAATCTAGAAGATGATCTACACAATTATGAAGTTTGTAGAAACCTCAAAGACAAAATTGTTTAAATAATTTAGAGTGGGTATTTTTAATATAATAATGGGATGACCAGTGCTATGTAGACAAACTGAATTTATGATGTTTCTCATTCACTGAGTTTTGATTTAAAAACTGTCATGTATATTTATGTATAGATAGGTGTTACGGAAAATAGTTCTTCGTTTTATAAGAACCATAGATAAATCCCTAATGTTCGTTTAAATAAAGATCTCAACTTTGTAATTTTTTTTATAAACAGTTGCAGAGATGAGGAAGCAGGTTAGCAAGTTGGCTTTGGTCTGTATTGTATGGATCGCCTTCGCGCTCTTGTTCATCCGAAAATCAGGTAATATTTTTGATATATAATTACTAATGCTTTTGGCTTTGTTATTAAATATTAAACCCATATCATCTTCGTGAAAACTGACTTACTGTAAATGGATGAGATGGCATAGGGTCTTTCAAACGAAGGAGAGGCTTTAGATTGTACCTGAGTGAGCAACTGCAAGGACTACCCAAAATGGCATAATGCTTATGCGTGCCATGCTCTAACTTGTTGCTACACTTGCCCATGATGCAAGCACTCCACCTCAGCTAGACTTCCGTCACGTTTATATCTTGCTCGGTGTCTTGAATATTTAAATAAAAGTTTGTTATATGTAGCTGGATGATGATCTCTTGTAGTGTAGTAAGAATGCAAGTTCCATCACTAACTTCAACTTCTCGAGTTTTGATGTTTGGAATAGATTTACAAATAACCTCACCAATATTCTGCTTCAACATATGCATGATGACAGGATGATTATGGAACACTAAAATCACATGCACTTCTCTTTGTGTAATGGTTCGGTAAATATTTGTTAGTATTTACAACTAGCACAACCATATTTGCCAAAGAAAATATGGTTGATATACATGGATAAGTGTATATGAAGCATATATACAACCACATATTCCAATGTGGTTGATGCTCGCCCATAGGCTTATATCAACTACATTAATAATTATTATCGGTATTTAGGATTATTAATAAGTATATAAATAATTATATAAGATTATTGATGGTGATGGTGTTGCTTGACATCCACTGAGACCAAACTTTGGTCTATCAGACCTAAAGAAACAAATTATTTAGTTTGATTTAAGATTTTATTCCTATGCTCAAAAATCTTGGAGAGAAGCCTCCCAAGCGCACTATAATTTTGACATCATAAAAGGCTAGGAAGGCCAGTATTTTCACAAAGATTATGAAACTGAGATCTAATGTGGTTGTACGCGGGGCACTCTAAGAGGAAGTGGTTTTCATCCTCTATGTTCCTATTCTCACAGAGATGGCAGATCCTAATGACTTGTTTCACTATGGAGTTCATGAGAGTTCATTATAATCTTTGCTATATTAATTTTCTTCTTTGAGCTAGTTAGAATAGAGAGATGGTTTTAATCTTCTAGGGTGGGGTTGATGACATTCTTATAATAACTTAATTTTCTTTTAGCTGCTAAATCTTTCTCACACCACATTTTTTCTTTGAACTTAGAAGTAACAATAATTTTAATGTTATTAATGTTTTGCAATGCATCGTTCTCATTGATCTCCCAATGGTTTAACTAGGCCCTCATGTCTTTATACCATCCCTGCTTGAGCCTTAGGTGGTTTTGGCTGGAATTTAAAACTAGTTTAGGAAGTCTATGATCTCCTATGTTATTGAGTTTGTGTTTGTACAATAGAAGTCTAGTCATAGCTAGGCTCTCGATAGGGGAAAGACCTACTTCTATAAGGAGAATAGGATAGGGTGTATTTATTTTAATTTTTAGGTTATAAATTATAAAACACTTCTGGATTTGCTCAATCTTTCTCCAGGATTCTCTAGAGATGCTACAACCCTAGACCTCACATCCATATAAGATAACAAGAGTGACTAAAGTTTCAAAGAGGAACTTATTTTTATCCCATATTACGAGGTTTGTCATTTTACAATTATTTTCAAGACCAAAATAAGCTTTCAACGCCCCATTAATCATTTTCTCAATGCTATAGTTCTAGTTCAGCTTGTGATGAATATCAATTCCTAGGTACTTGTAAAAATACACTTCCTCCAAGTTATTATTGTCATACATAAAATTAAGTGTCCTTCTTGGATTTGATAATCATAACTTTTGTTTTGTTAGTGTTAACAGTCAAACCCATGGTAGACTAGAAATCCTTAAGAAGCCTAAATTGATTATCAAGATTAGAGGGGCACTTTGTGAGAAGAACAATATTGTCAGTATAGAGAAGAAGGATGATGACTATCTAAGCTAAGATCATGCCAGCACATCTTGTTTCTCATAAATAAACTTCAAGCTTGTCGATGTAAATGCCAAATAGGGTAGGGGAGAGGGGGAAACCTTGTTTAACTCCGATATTACATTTAATATCTTTTGACCACCCCTCATTGCTTTTTAGCTTGGCAATTACATTCTCATATAAACTTATAGTGGCAACTCTCAACTCGAAAGGAACCTTTAGCTCTTTTAATATATTCCAAAGGTTGTTTACAAGAGTTATATCGAAAGCATTTCTAAAGTCGACAAAGCAATAGAAAAGATTGGATTTATCATTACAACATTCCTCCACAATGATCCTAAGCATAACAAGGTGGTCTGTTGTTGAGTGATGCCTTGTAAAACCCGCTTGGCCTTTAGTCCGCTTACCTTCACTTTCAAACCATATGGTCAACTTCTTTTCCAAAATAATACCATATAACTTGGCTATGAGAGGGCTGATCATAATTGTACAATAATTAGAGGGGTTATTTGTATCTCCACTTTTAAAAATAGGGATAATGAGGCTCTCGGTCCATGGTTTAGGGAACCCTTTCTTGACTGCTTGATTGAAAAGCTTGTGGATGTGGGGGATGAGGACAGGACCTCCAATTTTTATGATTTCTACTTGGCAACCTTCAATGTCCATAGCTTTCCCATTTGCCAGGCGTTTAACCCAAAAATCAATGTCTTCTAATGAGAAAAGTTCTTTTGTTGTGAGCAGGGTTTCAAAGTTATCCATGACATTTGGAGATTCATTTTTAAGATAGGAATTCGAATTGTGTAAAGCAATTTTATTATTATCTTTAGTTTTCCTAGTCAGAATTTGCCTCCAAAATTTCTTAGGAGCTACCTTAGAGAGGTGTAAAAGATTCTCTTGTCTTTTACGAATGTATTGCCTCTTTTTCCTTTTAGTTAGGGCTTTGTATATTTTTATCTTGCCCATTTTAAGAGATTCATCAACAACTTCCTTAATTGCTCTCCTCGCACTTTTACAATCTTTGTCATACCATGGGCTGGTTTTGCTCTTTCTTTTATTATTTGAAACTTCAATTGAGAACTTGTTAATAGAATATGAGAGGGTTGTAGTAAAATTATGATAGAGGTATTCGATGTTGTCTATACTAGATAAAGGAAGAAAATTAGTTTTTATTTCATTTAGAAAGAGATCGTTTTTATTTCTATCAAATATTAAGTTCTTTTGGCTATAAGGATTATTTTCTATGGGATCTCTATGCATGACAAAATTGAGAGTTATAAGTAAAGCCCTATGATCAAATTCAGGCTCGTGGTCGTTTAAGATGTCAAAATTTATTATTTCGTTGTATAAAGGAAGATAAAAAATAACATAGTCTACCATGTTGTTACCAAGCCCATGGATGTAGGTCATCTAGCTAGAATTTGACCACTTGTTTAGATCATTGCAAATCATGAGATCCTGAGCACTACAGAGCTTGACTAGCTCTGATCCAAACAAATTCTCCCCGAGGTCTTCAGAGCTCCTTTTGTACCTACTAGCCAGAGTAGGGTCTTCGTCTAACCAAAGAGGATTATGGTTGTAATGATTGCTTACAATAATAGCTTGGTTGCTTGAAGTTCGAGCATTAAAGTCACCTATTAAAAGGATATTACCTTCATTCCTTAGGCTAGAAATATCATTCTCTA